>JAODPA010106494.1:0-15240 GCA_025585075.1 Nepenthes mirabilis
TAACTTTTTTTTTTGGTGAAGAAAAATTGCATGAAGAATAATATAAAAAATTATATGGCGATAAAAATATTATTTTTCATAATGAAAAAGGAGAGAGAGGACTTTGAAGAATTGTGTGAAAGAGAGTGAAAAGAATAATAGGATTTGCATTTTTTATAATTTCTAGATGCCATTGACTTCCACCATTGATTGTGATGATCATGATGCTGATGGATTCAAAATAAAAAACAAAAAAACTCCCTCTTCTCACTTATTTTTGAGACAGGCCATTCATTTATTATCTTTATTTGATCATTTAAAAGTTTTAAGAAGATTTAAAACTTATAACTTAAATAATAAGCAACAAAACATAATAACAAGAATCTAACTTGTAACCAAAAATACAAAAAAAATTAAAATTAATTCGGGTTTTTTTCATTCGGATACTTTGATGATCTCAAGTTCATGATACCGTACCCATTCGGGTTTTTTTTTTTTTTTTTTGTGTGTGTGTGTGTGTGGTAAGCAGCAGAAAACCTTATCTTCTTCCTCCAAAAAGGTTCTACAGAGTTCTGTGAGGGCATGGAAGGGGGACATATTGTGATGGAGAACTACTTATTGCTTCTTTCAACTTGTTCTTCATCTATGAGAAGACAAAGTGGAAGTGACACACATAATCCCACTTTCAGATTCTCACTTGGGTTTCTTCCTGTGTGGCCAGAAAATTGCATGATGATGATTAACTCTACATATCTATAGACACATATACACATAATATATAAGTTAATGTAAGCTTTAGCAGCACTCAAGCTTACCTGTATCACCCATTTAGTGCCAGACAGACAGACAGACAGACTCTGATTTTGATGGATTTGAGAAATGAGGAAAAATATTATATTGGGCATTGCCCTTTTTGGAGGGCTTTAATGTTGGGAGTGAGACTTTATTTTGTGACATGAAGTGTGATGAAATATATGAGGCTGTTATATTATTGGATCCCAAAAGATTAAATGCATTCGGTTTTATATGTATAGATATATAGAGTGCATGTACATGCAGACTGAATAGAGAGCAAGGAAACTTTACTTGGTTTTTGGTATTCCATTACATATAACATCACAAGTCCAATAAATCTATTTTTATGTTGCCACTCATAAACTAGTTAGCTTACACCAATGCAACCATAAGGCCAGCTCAATTTGCCTACCTTGTTATCAAGTTATAGTGTAAAATATTAAAAATATTTCATAAGTTTATAAACTTTGGTACATATACCAATCAAAGTTTGATCTTTTCATTTTAAGATCGTGAATCTCTTTAATAAAAAGCAACTCCAATTACACAATTGTGTTAGAAAAGGACAGAATAGAGAGCAAGGAACCTTTACTTCATTAGAAACTAAGCCCAGAATCCTTGGAGATCTAACTCCAATTTGTGCCTTGGATAAAATTTTTATTTAAAATAGTAGACATTTCATCTTATACAATAGCATGAAAAATAAAACAAACACTAATAACTCCAAAATGGTAAGAAAATAAAAGAAATAAATGTCCATTTTCCAGTTATAAATACTTACCACGCCAAAATGTGGTCAGCTTACCTACATAATATGCAAGAAATAAAATTAATACTAAATATTAGAACTAATAAAAGCAGAAAAAACCAAACTGTGCCCTCCGTGAAAAAGCCCAAATGCGTACATGCTGGGCTTTCAAAAGAAAATGGACCCAATCCCCTCAAATTTACCTCTTTCTTTACAGCTCTCTCTTTACATTGTCCATTCAACCACAACGACAGTCCTCACATAAGTCATGTTTAAAAAATGACTAAAAAATATCTCCTAAATACTTCTCGCCCTCTAACCCGACTCGGGATCCGAGGGCCTTCGACAACCTACTTATTAAATGGGAATACTAACAGATATACAAATAAAAGACAAAATTTCATACATTCTCTCATATGCTACTGGTCAGGAGTCAATTTGGAGATCAGGCGGAATCACACTCTCCACATCAATGGAGAAAGGTGGGCATGAACCAAAACAAGATTAAGAGAGAACAAGATAGAGCAGCAACAATAATAAAATCTTGAGCCTCACTGATTTTGCTATTTCAGTTGATATAATAGCTCATATTTTTATAACTAATTCACATTCCTTACATTACCGTCTACCGAATTGGCCACCGGTGAAATCAAGCCTTCTCAGCATTAGCAGATTCAATTTTTCAGAGGGCACTGCCATTGCCGGGAATAAACCTCAGTATTTTTCTCAACCCTTTTGCCAGCTTCATGAACGAGCAGGTTAAATTGCAGCTCAGAGAGGCAAGGACGACAATGGGGGTAACAAAAAGGTGAAATTTATTCACCTTTTCATTACCTTGTTTGGTTGCAGAAATAACGATCTGAAATAAATATTACAAGAGAATATAAGTGATAATAACAAATTCTGTGTTATTTATCACTAGACAAACGGAAATATTAATTATCTATCCCACCTGCCCTGGCCTCGCCACCACAACCCAGCCACCAGCTGACTCAGGCCCACCTATGGCAATCCCACTGACGTTGTACAGTCACCCCACAGGATCTCTGCCACCATTCCCCCGCCCCTACTCTTCGAACGAACAAAACAACATAATATTTATTTTCATTTTCATGTAATATACATCCCTTCACCACATTAGCTCATTCCAACAACCACCAAATAGTCCATAAATAATTTCCGTTTACTAATCTCTGCCAGCTAGGGTCACTGAAACATTGGCACACTATCTGCATATCTATATGTATTACAATTTTGTACATGCGACCAACAGAATCTCACGGTTTGAGTTTGAGTTGTGTGCTTTGTGAGCCTTTGCAGTCAACGAGTTTCTTCGGGACATCTTTGCAGATGATATTACCACCATTGTAACCCTTTATCAGAAGCTTTGCTATTTTTGACCGCCATTCGCAACCATCCATCTCATTCTTCCTATCATGGACAACCCGGTCGCAAAAGTTCAGCAGGGTACCCAAGCCGGTGTTGGGCATCCAGCCGTACTCTGCTAATACTCGTGCTTCACCTTCAGACAAGTCTTCTCCAACCTTAACCAGGAACATAAGATACCGACTGAAAGCTATTCATGTAACACTAAATACCAAAACAAATAGCAGATCCTCCAAGAACAGCAATCTAAATGAAAAAGATTTCAACATTGCTTTGCTTAAAGACAGTTTTCACAGTAAAAGTTGTGCAAATGATTCTATTTTAATAGAGAAAATGGTTAGACGAAGAACACCAAATTATATCTTTAAGTGGACATGACCATTAGAAAACTAAAAATTTAATGGCAAACATGCTTTTAAAGAAAGAAACAGAGACAGAGAGAGAGATTATTTGTTGGAATAAATGATTACACTAGTGCATTGCTTATTTTTTATAATTAAATATCAATGGAAACACCGAAGCAACCTAGAGAAGCAAGTGAAATTCTGAAGCTAACCGCCAGCATGCTTTAGCAAACTAGTATTAGAGTAGATAATAAAATCTGGTGATGATAATACCTTATGACATTGTAGCATGACTGAGAAGGCACCACCAGTGTCTTCATTCTCCTCAATCTAACTTATTGCAGGGTTGCATCAAAAGCTGACATTTTGTTCCTTTTTTCACTCATGCATGCATCACTCTTATCTTCTCTTCTTTACATTTTTTTCTTTTGGATGAGAATGCGTGTAACTTAGGCCAATACAATAGGGCACTTTGTTGGGCACTTTAGCTCCACAGGGTCGAGTAGTAGAACTCATGGAATGAATAGTGGTATCAGGCCCCGATACAAATATCTCCCAAAAACGCGATAAAATTGCGATATGTCATTTTATTTATAACATATTCGGTTACATATCGGCCAATACACCCGTTATTTACTAATATATCATCAGATAATTGCCCCTCGTGTTTCAATTAACCAAAAAAATTGTGTTAGACACGTTCTCTATCGATACATATCACTCAATACAGCTAATACCAGTACGACTACAACCAATACCGATATTTTCCTCCATGGTAGAACTATCTCAAAGATTGAATGATCTGCACTTCAACTTACGTAACACACAATTTGCTTTCAAGGATGGTAGCAATAGCAAACTAGTGATGCACAGAAGGGGGCAGAGGGGGAGAGAGTAAAAGAGAACACACAACAGGGCCTAAAGAAGGAGAAGAGCCCAATGGAAGAGTACAGGAAGATAATATAGGGGCAACAGCCAAGCAAAAAGACTTAAATGTTGCTATTGAACATATACGGCCTGTTCATTCGGGAATGGTTATCTGTTTTTCATTTTTTCATTTTTTTAAAAATCTAACTCGAGACTAAGCAAAACAGCACACACAACATGACCAAAAGAGGGGCAATCAAGTCTACAGGAGTGACCTAGGATGACTCTTGGGGGAGGGGCAATCGAGTCTACAGGAGTGACCTAGGACGACACTTGGGGGCTTCTTGTTCTAGCAGGAAAGCTGTCTAGGGTTGTCAATAGGTTTTCACTATCAAATATTAAGGAGATGGGATCATTGATAGGTTCAAAGATAGATTGGGGGAAGAGAGATGAACTCAAACATATAGAGTTGACTACCAACAGACATTTGCTCAAATGCTTAAATGAATTCCATTTGAATCTGCTCTCAGCAAATTTAGGATGAGATTTCTACCAATTAAATGTGCCTTCATGGAAATTTAAAAGGCGAGAGGTGTACACGGAAATCCCTCTTGGTTTTTCATGCCAGAAAACCAAGGCAATGGATGTTCATTTAAAAAATCCATCTATGGACTCGAACAATCTCCAACAGCCAGGTTTATAGACTTAGTATGGCTATTATAGTCATGTCAGAGTAATGATAATCATACTTTATACAAAACAGACCTCATGGGAAGGTAACAACTTGTGCATGTTAATGATATTATTGTGACAAGAAATTATTCAAAGGGTGGGTTCTAGGTTGAAAAGCTACTTAGCCAAGGAATTTCAGATTATGGATCTAGGAAAACTTTAATAATTCTTTGTAATAGAGCTTTCAGATCAAAAGAGGGCATTTTTGTTTCCCAGGGGAAATATGTTTTTGATTTGTATAAAGAAAATGCAATGCTAAGCTGCAAGCCTGCAAATTCACCTATTGACAGCAACCATCAAACCCAAAACGGTGTTGGGGAAAGGGTCAACAGAGATAGGTATTAGTGATTAGTCAGGAAGGTATTACTCCCTGTTGAGGGACTAATTTCTCACTCCCATACAGCTGGCCATAGGTGGATTCATACATGATCCTTGGTCTTCTCATTGGGATGATGTATTTCCAAGTATTGAGATACTTTAAATCTGCTCCAGGGACACGTTCTATTCTCTAAGCACAAACACTCACAAGTAGAAGCATTCATTCATGCTAAGTGGGAAAGGTAATCAATTACTGGATTACAGTTTACAGCACCTTTTGTGGAAATTTAATCACTTGGCATACTAAATGTCGCTGCCAAGTCAGTGCAGAGGCAAAGTACAGGGCTATGGCACGAGGTGTTGTGAGCTCTGATGGCTTAAGAAGCTAATAAGAGATTTACGCATGAGAAAAAATCAAAGTAAAGTGCTTCATTGTGACAACAAAGCTGCAATCAACATCAGACACAATCTTCTCCACTACAACAGGACAAAGCATATCAAGGGGATAAAAAAATAACCAAAGAAAAGCTAGCTGATGTGTATTCCTTCATTAAATATTGTGATCAATTAGCAGATTTTTTCCCCCAGGGAATTTAGTAGTGTCACCTTTCATTCTGCCGTTTGCAAGATGTAATGCTCCATGCAAAGGCAAATGTTAGAAGGTGAAAGTTTATTTTCATTTATCTTTACCATACAATTGTCATGATATTTTTGTAAGCTTACAATATAACTGAGATATAAACATGTGATATGAAAGCATGTGGGAAATTATCTATAATCCAAATTTCAAACTCATTCTCTTACACTTCCTGTCCTTCCTTGGAACATCTCTCTCTCTCTCTCTCCACCCCTCCTCTTCCTTGCTGCTATATAAAAACAAAAGTTGCAATCAGAAAACAGCACATACGTTCACAAGTGGATTCAAAGAGATGAAAGAGCAAAAATCGGAATCATGTTTCCCCCAAGGTGAGGCTACTGACATGATTTAGCAGTTGACATGATATCAGGAGGATTTCTGCATACAAATTTCACCAACTTAAAGAAATTGAATGGGAACAAAGATTTTTATAAACAAAACAGCTTAGTGTGGGTAAGCAGTTGAAACACCAAGAATTTCCTCAGACATCTGCCCAACTCAGAAAGCCCTTTCAGATCATCTGTGCTATTTAATCCTAATGCTACTGGGATGGACAATGAGAAAACAAGCAACTCTCATTAGAAATAGAGACTTTCCTGTGAGCAACTTATTTTGTTTTCCGCATGAACTTGCATTGTTTATGGTAGCAGGAACAAAAAGGACCAGGTAAAACTAACAGAATAACATATACATCTTTCTTTGATGTATGCTTATAATTAGTTAGATAGTATTACCAGTAATGATTTATTCTCAATTAGGGCAATCCGGCCACAACTAGTAAGCTTCATAACAATCACCAAGCGTTTAACCTGCCAGTCAACAGGTAGGGAATCTAAGAGCTCAAAGAAATATGTTGCATAGCCGTATTCAGGACGCTCTAGCACAATTCTGCATTAGGTTCATCACAGAAACAACTTCACCATCCATTTCAAGGGGTAAATCAAAGATTCTAACAGAAGTTGGGCAGCAAATATGCACCTGTTATGTCTTTGGAAGACAAATATAAAAGACTGAAGGTCTCGACACCAACCCCATTCAACAGGCCACCTCTTGTTCCTTAAATATTGCGTCTGCCATTCAGGCACAGAATAATGAACAAAAAGAAGAATAATATAATACTACTTGCCCAAATTTGATGGAAATTCAACCAACAATCTAAAGAAAAATACCAAAATCTTTCTCTGGGGACAGAAACAAAAGGAAATCATCATAAATGAAAAAAATGAAAACAAAGAAGAACATGAAGGACGAGATTCAGAAGGCTGCTACATTACTATAACACTCTTACCTGTTCCACAAGTGAAAGAAGACAGGCCAAGCAGTAGATTGCTTTTGAACCCTTTGAGCAGCGTGTTGGAGCAAACTTCAAGAAAGGCTGACGCTTTGTGAACAGCTGCCCAAGACCAACATGAATGGCATCATAAACTATATGCAGACTTCAGTGCAATGCATGCTCCAGGAGCTCTACTACTCTTAAAACGCCCACAGGCAATACAAGATCAAATCTGCATATAACAGAAACGAGAGAAAGCATATATAGACAGACAAGGGTCCGGATTTTCACTATATGCACATATTACATAAGTTCTAAGTTGAGCATGAGTTCTGCAAATGTACAAAAGAATAAGCTGAAAGCCTGATACAATAACTTAGGGAGTGGAAGCAGACCACTTGTTCCAAATTTTTTCAGAATAGCCATCAGTTCTGCTTTGAGTGCAAACTAAGCCGTAACTAAGCAGGAAAGGGCTCCAAGCCATTTAATCTAAATACATTAGCTGTCCTACATGAGAATCCAACATAAGCCAAGCAAGACAAGTAGGAATTTCAATGTAATCCAATATAATTTTATTTCGCAACCACTCATTTACCTTAAATGAATTTTAAAACACATCATTTTGTTAAAGCAGTCTAAAAGGTATGAACTACTTTATTTCATGACAACAAAAGTAATGAAAAAGAGGGAACTGCAGTTGTAGACCTAAAAGCAGATTGTTCCAAAATCAATTGTGTCAACACTGTTCTTTTTTGGCAAAAGGGTAAACTTTCATGTCATTGCCACAATTCAATTGATACATCTACTCCAAGGCATTCCTGGGGTTATTTATAACCTCACAATCTAGATTACATCCAAGAAAAATAAACAATGAAAAAAATCAATAACTATCAACATCCAGGAGGGTTCATCTAGCTCACAACTTCATTCATAATCAACTGGATCACTGTTCAAGAATCTGCTTTCTTTCCTTTGAATACCCTTCAATTCCCCTCAAACCAAATATGGTGACTGGTAACCCATGTATGCATGTACTGTTTCTATAAGTAGCTTCATAACTCTTTCCAATTACTGCTCGTTGAACCAATCTAACCAGATTTCCTATTCACAACCTTTGCCTCTGAGCTAATCATTCTTAGTACTTCTGATGCCACATGTTTCGAGAAATTGGTCATAGAACTTATGATTCCTAGACCCATCTTTCCGTCTTCACAAGCTGCATCTAGTATCATTCACAAATCCCATCAACTCAAGGTGACATTTGCATAGCTCATCTTTGTCAAAATGACAAGCAATAAAAATGCATGTTTAGGCATTATATGTTTTCCTCATGACACATTCCTCCAGCTCACCTCGACCACTTGATCTGCAATTCAGTGGTAGGCACCCTCATGTCAAAAATTCCCTTCTTTGACATCTTGCTGCGATCTGAATTTCTGAATTCCATCGTGTCTGAAACCCATTCCGAACTTTCTATACATTTGATCAAATCCAGGAGACATTGTGTCTGTAAGGATCATCCCATGTGCTCTTACTCTCTCAGTAACAAGTGCAATTGTCCATGCTTGAACCAAATTGTATCATTCCATCTCTAAGTTTTTCACACCATAGATATCATCCAAGCACACCTCTTTCCGTGCTACCAAGCCTTTTTCCTGTTCGTTGCCAGCCAGACTGCGGAAATGCTCTGCATAAGACATTTACCTCTGTCACAACAGATTCTGGGAGGACATTCTCAGCCATGCTGCCAAGCATACCTCTTTCCATGCTACCTATTGCCATTCTTCAACAAAATTGCATTATTCCCTTTCTCCAGGTTTTTCACACCATAGATCTTATCCAAGCATACCTCAATCCATGCTACCAAAGCCTTCTTCCTGTTCATTGCCAGCCCGGACCAAAGAAATGCTATGCATGAGCTTCTACCTATGTCACAACAACACATTCTGGGAAAGGAAAACTCTCAGCCAATAAAATATAAGGCTAAAAAGGAAGGCCATAGCCAGCTCTAACTATTCTATATGAGTGAGAAATCATGGCATCGGCTATTTAAACTGTCTCCGATCTTTCATTCAGTACAAAGAACTACTTGGCAGTGAGTGTACAGGATGATAGAGGAACATCCAAGTATCTGATAGAGAAACCCCTCCCCCCCCAAAAAAAAACACCATCAGCCAAACCAGCTTCATCATTTATTCTTTCTGAACCCATAAAAGAAGATATTGCTTTTGCTTAGATTTCCCTCCAATCCACTAGGTTGTGCAAAGTGATTCAAACACCCCTTTTATAGCTTCAGTCAGGAATCGTCAACTTTATGCTTCCAAAACAAGCCAAAGCTTAAATTCATTATACCAAATCTCTGACATTTCAGATGGAAATAAAAGGCTGGATTTGTATGGAGATCCTTCATTCTTCCAGCAAAGACTCCATTACTAGAACTAATAAGGTGACATTGGATCATCTTGCCTAAGCCCTCTCTTCCCTCCAAAGAAAAATACATTACTCCATTCACCACTACTGAATAACATGGTGAAGACACACAAGTCATTAGGAACTGAACAAGTCTAATGGGAAATGCACATAGCTTTAGACCAAAAAAAGCCCATTCCACAGCATCACAGCCTCCCTTAGCCTTAGCCAAACGCCCCAGGGAGACAGCTTCCCTTCGCTATCTTGTGGATTAACATTACATTATCCACAATGTAACTACCCTTAACAAAGGCTTATCGAGCAGGGTTGTCAAAAAGGGAACCACAAGCTCCAGTCTATTTTCCAAAACTTTAGATATAGTTGAATATAAGACATTAAAGCAACCTATGGGTCAGTCATCTCCTACAAAAAAAGCATTCCGTACTTTTCAGACCAAATAAATGGCTTAAGCATTAAGCTGCTTAAGTAACTTCCCTTTGGCGATTCCTGTGCAGCAGCAACTGTATGTCCCCGGGTCCCAACAATGAGGCAAATCTTCCAAAATAATAATAAAAAAATATCCAACAAGGCTCCCTGTGCACAACTCCAATATGAATCCACGAACACCAGGTCACTATGGTGCACTGTTACCACTGCCTCCAGGTTCACCCTCTTGAAGGCTTTTTGAATGAGAGGTATACTTGTCAGGTACACAGAGACTGCATATGGCAATGACTTCCATGATTGGTTTTCTGTTCCTTATAGAGAAAGCTATGGAGTGAGCTTATGGCAGCATATTCAAAAGGAAGACAGTGTAGAGGAAGAACATTGTCTTCATCACTGGATCAGGTTTGCCGATCAGATTTTGGCATAATTTGTAGGCAAGTGATATTCTTCTCAAGTTACTTTTCCCAGTTGTGTCTAGCTTAGCAGAAAATAGAGAAGCGATTGTTTTGTTCCTGATTATTACAAGGAGTCCAGGCAATGTCTCTAGATGCACTTCTGTTCAGAATGAGCCATGACAAGACTGCTGTATGAAAGTTTATTGATCTGTTATTTGTTGTCCAACTCAGGCTCACTTCGGATTGCAAAAGACAGATTTAGGTGTATGCATGAGAATTCTGGTATTTTTCCTGCATCTAATTCCCGCAAGATGCAATTCTGAATTGGCAGATTGCGATGGAGAGATCTCTTGGTTAGGTGTCATACTTTGAACAATTTGCAAAAGAGAGTTTTTCCGATGGCTAATAGGTGTTTTATGTACAAAACACCAGAGGAAAACGTGCATCATCTATTCATCTACTGTCAGTCTGTGCCGAGGCATTGGTTTTTAGCATTTTTTTTCCCCTTGGGGAATTAATTGGGCTCAGGCTGATAATCTTCTGACGAATTGTTAGCCTGGAAATAGTTTATTAGAAATAGTATGGAGGAGAATATATGGATACCTATCCTCATGTATATGGTTTAAACAAGTTGATACAATCGAACACAAGGGATTTTGATGATTCTAAAAAAAAAAAGACCAGAATTGTCTTCAGCATGGTAGAACACTCTATTTCTGGAAGAATGGGCATCATCCCTCTAATAATTTATCAATTATTCAGTTTGTTGATAGTCCCCTGTTGTAGAGTTTTGCTATGCCTTTTGCTTTGACTGTACCTGCTTGATGCTGTCTTGGAGTTTGTCAATGAATAACAATCTTACAGATTAAAGGTTATTTAAGGCATAATGGGGGCATTGTGCAAAGAGTAAAAAGTTAGATGGCAATTGTTGGAATCACAAACAGTGGGAATTTTTAATTTTTGAGATAAAATAGAGAGGGTTTTCAATATATATCCCCAAAAATAGCATAAAATCTACCATCATAAAGACATGAGCAATCAACATTATGCATAGCTAAGTTCCTATCCATCACACCCCCTGTATTATGTAGTATTACACAGTTTTTTTTTTTTTTTAATGTAATAATTATGCTGACCAAAAGCAACATGTTATCTAGCTTAATTCCCTAAAAATCTTCATTATAAGAACAGTTAACATGCCAATGAATTTGGAAAAATAAAACATGCAACTGCAGAAATGGGAAAAAATGAATTCACCAATTCTTTGTGAGGATATTCAGCCAAGAAAAGATACCAGGCTTAAAAACAAAGAACGAATGCATGCTACTGTCTTTAGCATGTTATGAGACATATAATGGCAAGATTATAGTCAACCTGTGACATTACAGACTCAAGATCCGCAAAGCTGTCCTCACTCAAGGAATCATCTAGCGGATCATCACTCTCAATTCCCCCATAGAGCTTTATATCTTCAATTGACACTCCTTTTTCAATTAAAACCTGCATTTCACCTTTTCATCAAAGTCCAATCTTGCACTGTGTTTGTTGGCATGCATGTGTTGTGAAGAGGGGGGTGATCATTAGACAAATGCAAGTGCTACCTTCAGGAGTTCAGGAGCATCTTCCTCAAGTGCCGTTTCAGCCAAACAACTGCAAAACAATTGAATGACTAAGAACCCTAAGGATGCTTACTGTAAGGATCAAAAAAGGAAAGGAAAATGAGATAACAATACACTTAGAAATATTACGTGGCAGTTTTTTTCCTCTTCTGTGCACAGGAAACTCTTATTGGTTTAATAGATTCTAAGACATCAGCAGCCCTATCTAGCCCATTCAGGTTTCTGGAATTGTTCAGTCTGGATGATGTTTCTGATGACAACAGCTTCATTCGATCTACAAGTGGAAGATGATCTAATTCATCCACAGGAGCTTCCTCAGACAATACCAGCTCATTTTTTACCCGGAGTATATTATCAATAAAAAAGTTACCCACAACATTCCCTTGTTCTTGAATCTGTGGCTTGCTTATATCTAACAGCTCAACTTTGACTCTCACAATGGATGATAAAGCTGGACTCGCCAAAGTTCCAGGCTTATTTGTCAAAGCTTCCTGCCAACCATATGACTTACAATCTGCAAAAGTTGAATTTCTGGATTCAACTGAATCTGCACCACAGTAATCATCTGATAATGATGCTGAACACTGACCCACTGTAAGAGTTCTTCCCGTGATGTCACTCTTAGGAGGAACTAAAGTTTGACAAATATCATAAGCATAGGTTCCAGGATCAGAATCACCATTTGTGAAGGATTCTCCTTCAACAGAAGGACTGTCATGCAATTCAACCTCCATGCTTTGTTGAGCAGCATTTTCTGAGGATAGGCTCAACAACCCTCCAGTTTTACCCTGTAAAAGACACAGATCACAGAACATTTGTCATCATGCAAAAGGAAAAGAGAATGGCACAGGTAGCAAGTATATTGGATTCTTACAAACTACATGATATGCATCCACCAAAGCAGCTACAATCTAAGGATATGGACACAGATCAACGTGTTGCACAATGAGAGGTGCGACAGGAATTTTCCAAAGTCAAGACACAAGGAAACATCCCAAACATGAATGAAAACATCAATATCAGTATTTGGGTTATAAGTCACAGCTGTATTGGTAGGTTATATTGAGTGATATATATTGGTATTGAATATATTGGGCATATATTTTTGTACAAATTGGAACCTGAATGGGAAATATCAACAGATATCAGTATATTGCAAATACAACATATCATAGTTTTATCACCCCATTGGAATATATTGGTATTGGGGAGGCTTGATACCAATATTTCATTCCACCTGATATATTGATTTACCAACTAAATATAGCAAAAGTTTAATTATTTATTCAATAGTGTACATCAACATAAGGAAGTAATTAATAATCCAGAGATAGGAATTATAGAAAGTTTAACAAGGATTTTCATACTTAACGGGTACATATCCAATCATCAACATGTTGGACCATTGTATTCTCCACAAAAGCTTAGGATGGAACTTTTGTAAAAAAGAAGCACACTATGCAGCACTCTGAAAACAAGGAAAGAAGGATCCCATGACTAATGAAGTGGGATGCAAGCATCTCCAACATTGCATGCAGCTCCAATTAGTTTATAAGATATTGCAGATGATGATATAACCTTAAACTGACAAACCATTCCCATTACCATCCATACAGCGTCAACTGCATTTCCAAAATATAGGCTATATGTTTCACCCGAGCCTGGACTTTCTAAGGAATCTATAAATCAAACCCAAGTCCTTCATCCAAAGAGCACATACTGAAAGAGCAGTGACAACAATCCCCACTTACACTGAATGATCATTTCATTCCTCACCCAAACCACTGGTAAAGAAATTGTCTCCGAACAGTTTCAAGACATTGATCACTGATACAGGTAGAGGAAAGAGTAATATATTTGGATGGCCTAAAGAGTCAGCTCTTAATGACAGTTAACCTTCAACCCTTCCTTCAAGGTTCATTTCATTTGCCAATCAGCAATGGCCAACCATGTCTCCACAATGGATCCAGAAAAGGATCAGATGGATCAAAAAAAGATAATTCATCTAAAACACTGAACCAACCCTGGCTTACACACCAAAAAGGAGATATTACCAAGTCCAAGGTAGCATTCCCATTGAGAGTCCTGAACACAGTGCAAGGAGGACCTACATCTCCAATAAAAAAGATTCCACTGACAGTTATAAACTTATAAATGACATTCAACTTCCATAACCCTGAAGCCACATTGCAGCGGATGCAGATCAGTCACATAAAGGCATTTCCAAGTAGTATTAGTATATATGAAAATGACTGGCATATGAATTCCTTCACCTATTCAAAATATCCTTTTTGCAAATTTACCACAGGATTGCATAGCAACCAAACCAAAAGCCTCCTCCATAGGAAAATTCATAGAGATTTTCACTACTGGTTGGAGAATGGTACTCTGCATATTGAACTTCTGTTTATCCAGCAACCTAGTATTCAATCCATTCCTTTCTCAATCCTCATTGGGGATTCTAATCAGAACTGTATTGTGTTCAACATAGCACACTGGTCTAGTTTCAACGAAGGACAGAATAACTTTCTATTCTAATCTTTCCAGTCTATTTCTATCAACAAAGGAACCTCAATTCCTTTGCCTTGTTCTTCCCTCAATAAAATTACTTATTTTCTTGTCCCTAGCACAGTTTTTTCTTGACAGAACAGCTTGTACAACTCTAGTTTCAAGATTGAGAGAAAGATGATATATCAAATAAACCACAATGGCATGTCAGAGGGGACTGTGGGCAACAAACCTTCTACAAGTTGTAGAAATCCATACAAATGAACAGAATCAAGAGGCAAACACCAGATAAACTCTTAAATCAAAAGTTAACAAAAACACACTAGTCCTTGAATAAATCCAGCATGGAAATAAAAAATAGCATAAAGGTAACCCAATGCATGATGTCCCCACAACTTTGGATCTAGAGAGGGTCATATTCACGCAATCTTTCCCTTATATCACAGAATGCATGTTTCCATGGTATGAACCATTGACTTTCCAGTCAAAATGGAACCTTACTGTGCCAAGGATCACTCTCAAATTGAAAATACAGCTTGCAGGAAAATTTCTAAAGAACTTCAGAAATTATTACAACAATCAATAATAGTGCCATATGAAAACTCAAGAAATATCAAATGCAGGAGATCTATACAGACTGTAGAGCATTTTTCCTTTTGTAATTTCCAAGGATCTTTTTCTCCGGGAAGAGTTCTCAAACATATACGAAGTGTTTCTCATTGGCCAAAGAAAAACTACCAGTCCGAAAATGCATTTAAACAGGAATAAAAAAGAAAAAAATTA
>JAODPA010106505.1:0-20293 GCA_025585075.1 Nepenthes mirabilis
AATCAGTTAATTAGTTTTTTAGATTATGTATTCGTGGTCGAGAGCCTTCAGATGATGTATTATTTTGAAGTGTTATAGATGCTATTTTGAGTTAAGAAATACTTCTCCTTGTTTCTTTTAATTATTTTGTTGAGTAGTTGAATTAACTTTTAGGGCTATTATCATAATATAGTCATTTATTTCTGAAACTTTGTTTAAGTCATTTGAATTATCTAACAGTGTTTGTTGTGCGGTCACGCCCTAATATTTGATAAAATTTTATTTATATCATTATCCTAAATTTTGAGACTGTATACGTGACACTATTTATAATTGTTTTTCAAAATTAAATAAATAAAAAGTGTGTGAGAGTAAATTGATAAATTAGATAGCTAAGTTAATCGTAATAATTAATAAATAGATTTAGTGTGTGTCTGTGCACGCGTGTGATGGTAGGAGGACATTTTCCAATTCCCATGAGATATTATTAATGACTTATCAATCTATTCATACAATTTAGTCAATACAAAATATATAAATTGATAAATGTTTCATCGTTAAAATGTGTTCAAATTGTGGTTAAAAGTTGTTAAAAAAGTGTTATTGATATATGTATGTATGCATATACATATACATATACACACAGATGCCTTTCAATAGCTGATAGATTTCATTGGTATATCATATTTATTAGAGACTACACAATCTTATCTCTTTTACCATGTTATTGGAAATGTGTGGCAAGAATCATGCATTTACAATTTTATAAGAACTGTTGCATCCTGAGTTCTCAGTTATTGTACAGATTAGAGAGTAATCGGATCTTCCGCTACGAGTCGATCTTGACCTGGCTCGATCTCTATCTCTAGTAACCCGAAATCTATACAATACAAACTACAAATAAGATGTTAGAGGTCGGCGGATTGTTTTTCCACTGAAAACACTCTGATGCTCAAGTTATGACCTTCCACAATAAACGGAAAGAGGCTGAGAGTGATAGTAGAATGCGGTGGAGGATGAATGAGTGCTTGATGCTCGATATGAGCAAGTGCAGGAAGGCTTGGCTTCTCAGGGTGCGCTGTACGAAGCGGCTCACTAGGATGCTTGATCAAGGCTTGAGGAATCAAGGCTCTTGATTGCTCTCTTGGAAATTGGGTCTCGACTAGGAGAGGAAGCTTACACTAGTAGTGGATTTTTTTCTCCCTCCCCCCTTTTCTGTTGGAGGAAATGATGTTTATAGGCTCTGAGATGAAAAGCTTTGGGAGCGGGAACTACCGGCACATGGCAGGCTAGAGCTCACCGATTGCTTAGTGCTCGGGGCAACTAACATGTCAGTTGTCACCTTGTGGTGGCGCAGGGAACGTCGCCGAACATTGACCACACTTGGTCAGGTGCTTGTGCGCGGGTTGGCTGAGTAGCTGAGAGGCCGGCATGCGTTGCGGTTTGCAGCGTTGACTTCCCTTCCACTAGCTAGCATCCTGTGAGCTGGCACTTGCAGCAAGCGTCTGTTGCAGCGATGCACTGATTGGCTGCCGGTCTATGGTGCTGCATGGACTGCGTGCTTTGTCCAACTGGGCCTTAGGAAGAGTTTGGACTGATACTTCGTGGATTGGGCTTTTCTCCTTCAGGCCAACCTCTGATTCTGGACCTAACACTAGCCCCCCATGCCTGGGGACGAACCAATGCCGTGGCCTGGCATGTCCATCATGGGTCCAACGCGTCATCCACTTTGCTTGCCTCGAGATACGCTGATTTTTGTCTTCTTCGGGCGTTGCTCCATTCCCGAACAAATATGCAGCTTTTTCAGGCATTGCTGGGACTCAAAGCTCTATTAGGAAGGATTCGTGCATGGCATCCTGGCTTCATAGTGATGGCGTCCCTGTTTGGTGATAAACGGCCATCGGGCGTCGTGCTCTCTTGGAATTCGCCGGGCACCATCTCGCCCATAAATTGAGGCGTCTCCTAGCAAGAGGATTCATGCTCAACCAATCTTCAAAGAGATGATGCAAAGTCCTTGGCTTGCCCCGCTTCCTTCAGGGATCTGTGAAGGGATTGGATGGATTTGCGAGAAACTCAACATTGCTGTTGAAGCCGGTCGTCATGGCCTTCGTGCGAGCGAATCCTCATCTTAACGAGGGTGATTCGGCCCTCCCACCGCTATCACCTGCCTCCTCTCTGGCCTGCACTAGCTCCATCCGGTTGGGGGGGATCACATGCCCTTTCGTGGGCCGTTGTCCCCTCAAACGTGTAGCCACCGACCATCCCGGCCGTGGCCAGGATTCCATGCATTTTGCTTGAGAGGAGGGTCTCAGAATCTCGCTAGGGAGCTTGGGAGCAAGTCACTGCCCCTCGGAGGCTCCGGGCAAATGATGCCTCCCCTTCTGTTGTAGCGGCTTAGATACGACCGCAGTGTTAGGTCAGCACTGGCAACGCTGGCTTGGTTGTGGTATTGGGTGATCATATTCCACAACCTGAACTCCTTCGGTGGCGCTGCCACCCCAAGCATTTTACTCCCTGCTGTATTTTTGCTTTTCGTTCTTTTGCTATCGCAAATCTTATACTTTGTAAACAAAAGCTTCAACGAATAAAAATAGTAGTTTTGTCTTCCTTCTCTATGTTGTTGAGCATCTCTTCTCATTCCTCTATGGTTTGACTCTGGGGCCACAGGGCCCTTTCGTCGTCACATGTATCCGAATGGAAACTAATACTGAGCGCTAGGTGACTCCCGATTGCCTTAACCAAAGTCTGTCCCTCGAGCCCATCGAGGAGCTGTCGACGGGGGACCTAAGGAAAGAATTGCCTTTTGGTGTGTTCTGCCCTAGGAGGCGGATCGTCACTGACAGTTGTCACATCAACTAAGAATGCCGGAGCATTTATAGCGTAGGGAACCCTAGGGTCAAGGCGCCATCAAGACCTTTCCTTGGAAAGGCGCAATGCTTCAGTTTTCTAGCACGTAGGAGAATTCCATTGGCCATCTGCACACACATCTTTTTTGCCAACAATGCCGTTTCCCCGGAGGGCTTTGCATATATAAACACTACGAATCCCTCCAAAGTTTGCACCCCTCACTTGCCTTGCTGTGCGAATTTGATGGAGAGATCATCTTCTTCATCTGAGTCTAAATCGTCCTCGGGTGCACCTGAAAGGAGCGTGCAGGCTTCAAGAGTTCCTAACAAGGCTACGCCCCCTATGGTGGCGGCAGAGGGTTGCCATTCGAAGGCCACCGTGGTGGGGCCAATGAGGTTTCTGAGGGCTCCTCCTGGTTTTGAAATGGACAGAACATCCACCTCCTTGCGGCATCGAAGGCCTAGGACTTCTCGTACGTCGCTCAGCCATGTTGCCAGGACGATTGAAGACATTGAGGCCAAGGTGCAGATCGCTATAGAAAAAATTGAGCAGGCGAGGGCTCATGCTGCACACTTTGAGAGAGTGTGGTCAGAGTTTGAGGTAAGGATGTTGTGACTGGCAAATGCCAACTTAGGGGCCCAAAACCGTATCGTCGCCCTATAGGGGGAGCTCAAGTCACACCGAGCGTGACTCTAGGAGTCGCAGGCTAATCTCGCTCGGTGGAAGGCGGAGCTAAAGTCGAGGATCAGTTTGGAGGAGCTGGCCACCTTCTTGTGTAAAGGAATTCCATTAACAAAGTATTTAATGAAATCTTGTTACTTAACTGAGTATCAAGTTTATTTTTGCGTGCTGCACTTGAACGGGTCTTTGTATCGCTTCTCTTCGTGTTCTAGAAGGGATTATGTTGCCGCCCTTCGGGTCAAGATCACCGCATTAAATGCCGGTGTGTTCGTTGGGACTTTGGCAAGAGGTTGCAACGGTCGTGGGGTGGCAATCTGTCAGACACCGTGATGCCTTGTTGCACAGGACTTGCGGCATTTTGTTGGAATGGCACGTGTTATAGCCATCATTTCGGGCATCCATTGCTTTTCCCACGCACTACCCCTTCGTTTTCCTAGGCGTTACCTTTTAAAAGGTGCCTTTCCTTGCCTTCCACACTTTGCAAACATTCCAACTGCGAGTTCCATGGCCAGAAAGAAGCGCTCTCCTTCTTCTTCTCGCGTTATTCGCCATGGAGTTAGCAGTACTTAGTATGTTCTATCAGCGAGTTCCATTACTACTTTGATGGTTGATTACGGCATCCCTGGCGACCTAGCTTATCTTGCTCCAGGCCCGACTGAGATTGCGAACGCGCCCCGAGAGGGCTTCATCACCATCTACGAGCATCACTTAAAAGGTGGACTTCACTTTCCCATGCCGCTAGAACTGCGTGGGATCTTGAATGAGTTAGGCATTTCCATCGCTCGACTCCATCCCAACGCTCTTTGGTACATAGTCACCTGTGTGTCTTTTCACACCTCCGTGATCTCACCACTTGGCCTAGTTCTGTGAAAGTGATTTTTCGCTTCGCCGAGTCAGAAGATTAGATCTCAATGTCGCCATGCGCCGATTTTCACTTTCAGGGGATGAATCCCAACTCGGTGAAAAACTGAAAAAATCGCTACTTCTTTTTTAAGGAACCAGCAGATTGGGACGTTCCCAACATATGGAATCCGGTTAGCGACTTCTTGTGGGGGACATAAGCACGGAAGAATTAGATAAAGATAAGTAGCTACTCGAATGCATTCGGGCGAACATGGAGTCTTTTTCAAAGCAAGGCTTCTACCTAACCCCCAATGCCTTCGTTGCCGCCAAATGGGGACCTGTTCACGCTGATCAGGCCACCGTAGCAGAGAAGAGGAAAGTTGGTGCTCTCATTCTTCGTGAAACTTCTTGGGAGACTCCTGGAGGGAGCAGCTTGTCGCTATCACTTGGGTCTTCCTCTAATGGGGAGGACGAGGCGGCATTGAAGAGAATGAGGGTTGCTGGTGGCACCTCCACGCGGAGGTCGCTAAGGATGGCAGTCGTGGCGGCGATGTCCACTGGGGCCACTTCTTCCGAGCAGGAGTTTGCGCCGTTGTTATCAAAGGAAGCCACTGAGGGTCCCCCGATTTCTGCACCCACATTGGCAGAGTGCGGGATTCCCTTAGTTGAGCTTGCCTCCAAAGGGGAGTCATCGATGAGTCCTTCCTTGGGTCTTGGGCGGCAGGAAACGTCTGTCCTAGCCAATGAGGAGGAGGAGATGGATGTCCCAGAGTCCATAGGAATCATTGGAGCTGGCGAGGCAGAGCGAACGTCAGAGTTTGTCGACGCCTCCGAGACAGGTGGTCTTGGGCAAGAGCTAGAGTCTGTGGAAGTTCCAGAGGCTACGAGCTTACTTGTTGGAGCATCGCCTGGGCCGCCCCCTCAAGACCATACTGCTCTCGAGGATGTCGGCGCACCAGGGTAGGCCGTTGACCCTCTAACTGTTGGGTCGTCGCATGGGGCACGTCAAGATGAAATGGTGGCACTGTCTGAGCAAGTGAGTGTCCCTCCGTCCTTGGAGGATCCAGGTCCGTCCTTCCCTGAGGATGAGTCCTTCGAGAGGTCGGAGCCCCCGAGCATGGAGGAGGTAGCCAAACCAGCTGAGCACCCTAGCGTGCCGGCATTTGGAGTTACTTCTCACGGCATAGGCTCGTCCTTTGCTCAGGTATGATCTTGTCGAGCCCCACGCCCTTTACTTAAGGTTGTGCTAAGGCTTTCTGATTTCTAACTTCCTTCTGTCTTTTCAATGTAGGCTCTGGAAGCAGTGCATTCCCTCCAGGCAGTATCCTCCCATCTGGACGAGCTCCTCTGCCGATTCCGAGAGGAAGCCAAACGAGAGATTATCTAGCGTTTTGAGACGGAGACCGCAGCGTTGAGGCAGGAGCTTTAGGTCATGAGGGATAGGTTTATAGAGCTAGAGGACTAGAGTTCTCGTGCCTTGGCAGAACTTAGGGTCCGATTTTCCCCGGAGGAAGTGTCGCTGGCACTAGAGACCAGATTTTGGGACGGTGTTCACTTGTGCCACCGTATCATGTTTGTGGCTCATCTGGGTACTCCTGCTAGGATCCTCGATCCCAGGAATGAGGGAGTTTTCGAAAGCTCCCGCCTAAAAGACTTCTCTGCAAGGGCTAGCCCTTCAAGCCTCTAGGGTAGATGGAATCCCTATACAGCTTTTCCTTTAATGCTTGATCACGCCTTTGTTTTTTCCAAAAATGTAACCTATGAATTGCAACTCTTTACTCTTCTTGTTGGCACTTCGGATTTCCAATCGTCTCCGTTCTTCTTCTTCTTTTTTTATCACGATCTGTTTAATTACGGCTAAACTCTTTAGCTATTGTCGCCAAGGCTCAAAACCGCAGCCTTCTTATGCTGTGCTCGTCCTTCGTCTAAGGGTGTCATCGCACCTTGCGCGTAACTGGGTGCTCGTCTATGGTGGCAGATGTCGTCACACGCCCAACGAAGCCACAAAGTTGGGCTTCGGGTCTCAGGCCTTTATGCGCACAGTACCGTTTAGGTGCTCAGCCCCACTCAAAGTTCCATCGCTCCTGCGTGCTCGATCCTGGCCCACGACCACATTAATTGAAGATGCTCTCTTCTCCTGAGAAGGTCGTGGCACGCCTGCCATTTAGGCCCCCTAAGGTTTGATGGCCACATATTGGGGACTCTCATAGGCCCCAGGCTTGTAATTTTGGTTGCACGAGCCGCTCAGCATGGAGCCAAGGTTCGTAGGCTCCAGGCTTAGGGCCCTTCAGCGCGGGACCAAGGTTCGCGTACAACCGCTTCAGGCCACTTGGAACAGGGCCAAGGTTTCGTGGCTACTTAGAGCCTTTCGACGCTAGGCCAAAATTCGTGTACGACCACTCTTGGCCTCCTGGCATTGGGCCAAGAGTTTGGTTTATGGGTGAATGAGAGTTCTCCCGACTTAGGGGGAGTCTGGGCCGTTTTTACTTTTGGAATGACAAGCATGCATGCATTCACATGATTAGTCACACGAGATACAAAAGCAGCAATTTTATTAATGACAGATGAGATACATTTACAAGCACACTCTATTGTGTAGGGACACCTTACCTGTCCTCGCGGCTGATCATTGGTAGTACTTTTTGAGGTGGGTGGCATTACAAGTCCGAGGGACTATCCTGCCGTCTTAGGTGCACAGCTTGTACGGCCCATTCCGACGGATTGCTAAGACAAGAAATGGGCCCTCTTAGCCTGAGGAGAGCTTGTTCCTATTAGAGGTCTTTCCCGCTGCCTCTACGCTCCGAAGAAGCAAATCCCTAACCTTGAGAGGGCGAGTTTTCACCCACTTGTTGTAATACCGTGCGACACGCTGCTAGTAGGCCGCCGTCCTCAAGTGGGCTGCATCGCGGATCTCTACGAGTTTGTTGCCAGGCCAAAACACTCAACTCGCAGGCTGGGGAGTCCCACTTCGACAGGAACAACCGTTCGACTTCGTAATAGAGGCTGACGGGAGTTTCCCTCGTGGGCTCCTGTGGGGTCATGCGGTACGATCAGAGCACAAATGGTAACTCGTCTGCTTAGAAGCCCCCTGCGTGTTCATGCTTGGTCTTTAATCCGTGCAGCAGCATCCGATTAATAACTTCGACCTTGTCGTTAGCCTGAGGGTATGCTATAGACGTGTGCACCAACTTGATGCGCAAGCTCTCACAATATCTTGTGAATTGCTTGCCAATGAATTGGGTTCCGTCGTCAGTTACTATGATCTCGAAAATCCCAAACTGGCAAACGATGCACTGGCAGACAATTCCGTTGCGTTGTGTTCGGTAATCCATGCAAAAGGGTCACTTCGACCCATTTGGTAAAATAATCGATTCCGATGATGAGGAACTTTTTCTGCCCAGAGGACAAGGGCATCGATCTAAGGATGTCGAGCCCCCATTACGCGAACGGCCACGGGGATTGTAGGCTCTGCAACTTCATGTGCGGCCTATGGGTGGAGGTCCCATGAACCTAACAACTTTCTCACTTTTTTATTAACTCCATGGCATCTTGCTTCATCGTGGGTCAAAACAAACCTTGTCGCATGATTTTGAACACAAGGTTCTTCCGTCCGATGTGTGAACCGTATATGCTAAGGTGGACTTTGCTCAAAGCATATTCTGCCTCTTTAGGAGTCAGGCATTTCAAGTAAGGGGTCGAGTATCCTCGCCGGTACAGCCGATCGTTCATGATTGTGTACCAACCTGCCATCTTCTTCAAGCGTTTGGCCTCTTCGGGGTTAGCGAGAAGCGTTCTGTCCGTCAGGCACCTATAGTATGGATTCATCTAGTTGATCCCTTTGACTACTTGCAGCACCTCCTGATCCAAACTGTCGACGCTCGGGGTGGCGAGGACTTCTTGCATACTTTTGGCATATTGCTTTGGGGATTTTGCCACTACATCTCTGGTCAATTGGTCAACTTTTTAGTTCTTTGATTTTGGAATTTATTTGATCCTGAAGCTCTCAAACGCACGTATCTGTGCCTTTGCCTTCACCAGATACTTGGCGAACTGAGGGTTCGAGGCCTCGAAGGTTCCTTGGATTTTGTTGGTGAATTCTGCCTCAATGGTTGAAAGAGTAACGCATTTCCACAACTTCGACTGCCAAAAAACAGCTCCTCCGATGAACTTGACTAGGTATCCCAAAGTAGACTTTGGGAGTCAACATCACCGGCCATATCTGTATTAGTGGATCCTACCGACAGAGGCTCGTTACTTCCAAAGTACAGACACTTTTTGAAAGTCCCCCAGAGATATCTTAGTATCCACTTCACTGCTGACCAATACTGTTTACCAGGATTCGATAAAAATTTACTAACTGTGTCTACAAGATGTTCGATATCTAGCCTAGTACAGACCATAGTGTACATCAGGCTTCCCACGGCCAACGAATAGAATACACTTCTCGTGCAAGTTTTTTCATCATCGAGGTCGAATATTGCCAACTACTTAATCTAAAATGACTCTCCAGTGGAGTACTTACCGGCTTGGACTTATTCATGTTGAAGTGTTGGAGCACATTCTCCACATAATTTTCTTAGAACATCCACAATCTCTTTGCCTTACAGTCACAAAATATTCTAATACCCAGAATTTACTTCGCTCACCCCAAGTCTTTCATGACAAAAGATTTTCCAAGTTATTGTTTCAATTCGGTGATCTGAGGGACATTTCGCTCAATGATTAGCATATCATCCACATAGAGTAAAAGAATGATAAAATCATCTTTTGAAAATCTCTAAAAAAGGCACAGTGGTCTGAAAATAGTCTTCCGATAGTCTTGATTTACCATGACAGACTCAAACTTCCTGTACTATTGTCTCAGGGCTTACTTTAGCCCATACAGAATTTTCTTCAGACGACACACCAAGTGTTCCTTCCTCTTAAACCAAAATTCCTCCGACTGCTTCATGTAGCTTTTCTCGTCTAGATCACAGTGTAGAAAAGCAATCTAAAAATCCAACTGTTTCACCTCTAAGTCAAGGACAACGGCCAATCCAAGCACCACTCGAATAGAAGATATTTTCACAATAAGAGTGAAAATCTCATCAAAGTCGACGTCCTTTCGTCAATTAAATCCTTTCACCACCATCCGCGTCTTATACCTTAGTTGCGAGGTGCTTTTATCGGTCTTCAAATGAAAGATTCACTTGTTCTTTAGGGCTTGCTTCCCTTTCGGCGATTCAGCCATCTCAAATATATGGTTTTTATATAGCGAGCCCATCTCATCCTGCATGACTTCAATCCATTCCCCAATGTGTTTGCCTCCCATAGTTTCTTTAAAGCTTTCCGACTCTCCTCCATTAGTAAGCAAAACATACTCACTGGCTAGCAGGCGAACAGATGACCAATGGTTTCTTGAAGATCACTGGGCAGGAACAATCTCGACTGGCTCTGCAGCATTTTTGCTATCATCATGTTCGTCTGGCATTGGTATCTCCTCATTGTCTACTCAAGCCACACCTTGGCCGTCAACCACTTGACAAAGAGGTGCCAATTGGACCATATCAACACTCATCTTATCAATCCAACTGGTGTTCGACACGGCCTTCTTCTAAACAAACACAACATTTCATGATCTGACAAGCTTTCTCTCAATTGGGTCGTAAAGTCTAATCTCAACTCATCTTTTCCATAACCCAGAAAAACACATTACATTGTCTCCGACTCCATCTTTATCCTCTCATCCTTTGGAATGTGAACAAAACAAAGGTCTTGCACACAAATACCCAAAGGTGATCATAAGATGTTTCCTTCCCGGACCACATCTTCTCTGAGACTTCTCCATTTAGTGGGTCGGATGGTGATCTATTGATGATGTAGGCAGCCGTTCTCAAGGCCTCTGCCCAAAAATGTTTTGGAAATCTTTGCCTCAGAAAGTACATATCTTACTCTCTCCATCAACGTATAGTTTATCCGTTCGGCCACTCCATTCAATTGTAGCGTATTCGGTGGTGTCTTCTGGTGTCGAATACCATAAGACTGGCAATGGGTATCAAAGGCCCCAATGTACTCACCGCTATTATCACTTTGAAGGTACTTTAATTTCCTTCTCGTCTGCCGTTCAACCAGAGTACGAAAATGTTCAAATGCTCCAAGGACTTGGTCCTTAGTTTTGAATGGGTACACCCACAACTTCCTTGAATAATCATTAATGAACGAGACAAAATATTATACTCCTCCAAATGACTTCTCTTTGAACGGCTCACACACATCAGTGTGTATCAGTTCGAGCGGCTTGACCTTCTTGGTGAACAAGTCTCCTTGAAATGAGACTCGCAGCTACTTCTCCACCATGTAGTGAGGACAAGTCCTCAGGTAGGTCTCCTTTCCTCCTATAATGAGGCCCCTCTTAGCCAGGTTGTTTAACCATTTTTCACTCATGTGGCCCAACCGGTGGTGTCACAAATCTAAGGACCCCTCACTGCTAACAACATTCACTTCTTCAGCCGCAGCAGAAGCTTGTACCACATATAGGCCGAAGACCTTCTTTCCACAGGCAATAACTAGAGACTCTTTAGTAAATCTTCATACTCCCTCACAGAAGGTGTTGTAATACCCTTCATCGTTTAGTCTATCGATTGAGATAATATTTAGTCGGATATCAAGCATATGCCGAACATTTCTCAGCAACAACCTCATCCCATTGTTGGTGACAAGCGATACATCACACCTCTGTCGATGACCTGGGTTATTCATTCATTTTCCATCCTTATTACTCTAAAATCTCTTGGAGTGTAAAATGTAAACAGTCCCTTTCTGGATGTGGCATGGAGTGAAGCGCTTGTATCCACCATCCAATTGGACTCATGATAGGTCAGGTTTATCACATCATTTATATCACAAGTCAACAAGAGATCTCCTCCGGCGACTACTGAGAATGATGCCTTCTCATCACCTCATCGATTCTCGGCTTTATTCTCATTGCTTTCTCCATTATTGTCACATTTTTACTTGTAACAATATTTTTTAATGTGACATTTCTTATTGCAATAATGACACTCGAGATTTTGGTACCTCGACCGGCACTTGTTGTGGCCCTTCTCTCTAATCTTTGGGCCACGCCTTTTGCTCCTTCCCATGAACTCTGTGACCAGTAGGTCGGAGTGTTGAGCGGAAGAGGAGGCTTGCGATTGACGCCTCATTTTCTCATTTAGCACAACTCCTTTTGCCATTTTTAGGGTCACCATGCCATTTATAGTAGTATTAGTTATGGTAATCCGTATCACCTCCTAGGAGTCCAGCAGAGTCGTTAGGTGCAAAACATCCAACACTTCATTTTCAAATTTGTTGCCCATATTGTTCAGCAAGTCAATGCACCCTTGAAATTCATTTAGGTGGTCGGCAAAGGGCGTTTCCTCCTTATACTTCACTTGCATCAATTTATTCAAGTAAAACAGCTTATTATTGCCGGTCTTAGAAATATAGAGACTTTCCAACTTCTCCCATAATGTCTTCATATCCGTCTCATTTCAGATGTGATTGTACACGTCATCTACAAACTGTCGAATGTATCCACAAACCTGTTTGTACTTGAAACTCCATTCTTCCTCTGATTTTGCTCAGGCTTTTATGCCACAAACACTGAAAGATGCATTGTCTTCACAAACAACAAATCGGCCTTCTTACTTTTTCAAGTATCATAATTTGTGCCGTTCAAACAGATCATCTTGTTTCCCACCTTCATCAATTTCAATGAATTTTAACACCGGCACGAATAACTTTTCTTTGATACCACTTGTAGGGGAAGAGAATGCTAGTCAGTTTGGAAAACCATGAGGACAAAGATAACAAATGCAGACACACACAACAATGAGATATGAGAGAATTGGAACACAATTTTCAGGTAAAAATCCTCTTTTAAATAAGAAAAAAAATGATGGGACACTTAGCCTACAAAATCACACTATAAAATTTTGGTTATAAAAATTCTGGCTATACAAGCACTTGGCGAGCCGAGAACAGAGTAAGAATAAAATACAAGAGTAAGAAAATGGCGACTCCTTATTTTTTTTCTATTTTTCTCTTTCATACTCACTATCTCTCACACTGCTCACCTTCCTTACTTCGCACAGCATACACATATATAAACACATGTGTTCCAGGCAACCATCTACTTCTACAAGGTGGTGGCGTGCACTGTAAGACCTGCCACCTACTCTGTAAGACGTCTTCCTGTCAGAAGAGATTAACCAGATCTGTAAAAATGGCTGCTAGCTCTAAAAGTCAACTTCTTTATCTGCAAAGTCTACTATCTGCACAGATTATACAGGTCAGCTTTTTTCAGATAAACTGTTATCCGTTGTCAGTAGTTGACCTTCCTTGTGACTTTATCACATGGCAAGTTTTCACTTTTTCAGCCTTGTAAAGCTCTCCGGAAGTTTCACTCCGGATTTGCCACCCAAGAAATCCACTGCGGCTTTCTTTCATTCCGGCCGAGCGAACACCACTTCGGCCTTTTTCCATTCCAGTCACTTTTCACACAGGAGTGGCCTAAAGTCCCAACCGTAAGAACCTTCTAGGATGGTAAGGCCCTTTTTATTTTTATTTTTTTGCTCATTTTCAGGAGTGGGCAGCAACACCAGATGAGCACAGATGGTCCAAATTCAACACAATAATAGAATTAAAATTGAAACGCTGAGATTTGAATATCAACGTAATTAAATTTATAAGAGATATGGAAAACTATGGGACGTTTACTTGCTACAACATCAAGAGTAAAGATTTTATTGAGAAAAGGCGAGCATTTCAATTGGTATGTGTTGCGTTTCGGATCTGGGGGTCTAGTGCAACACAAGTATTTTGGAGTGCAGGGTGTTGAGAAGGAGAGATTGAAACCGAATTTTTACGTGGAAAGCCTCCTCTTGAATGAGGAAGAAAAACCATGAGACTCTGGGCCTATAAAAATACTTCACTATGCTTCGAAGTCTTATAAAGTACAAGTTTTGGGGGATTCCTTCCTTGTCTCTAGTTTGTATTTCTCTCCTTTAAAAGCTCTCTCGTTGGGAAGCTTTGTCACCTTTTGTTCCTTCTTGTTTTGAAGAGAGAAAAAAAGGGGCCAAGAGAGTTTTGAGGTAAGAGCCTATGCTGGGTATTTATAGGAGAAATTGTGCCGTTGGAGAGAGGACACGTGGCAGCTGGCATGTGGCAGAGAGGCTGTCCACTGTCCTATTGGTCATGCCAAGCGCATAAGGGAGCCGTCCACTTGCCCTGCTGTCCATGTCAGGAATAGCGACGTGTGTAAGGAAGCACGTTGTTGACGTTGCTGGCACTGCTGGTAGGGCCTGAGCATACTAGGTTTGTAGACTCTAGGCGTCAGTCTTGATTTGACTAGGCGTTCTCTGTGGAGGTGGCGTCTTGTAGTGGTTGCAGATTCCTTGGAAATCGGCGAAGTCGCTTAATTGGCACTTTCGGCCATGTATGAGTTGGTCCTCGTCCTTGTGTGGCATGCCTTGTCCCTTTGTGAGTTCGCGGACCCGTTCGAGGGAAGTAGCTCTCGGGCGTCAACTGCCTTTTGGAGGGACTTGAAAGATCTTTGATTCCGTGTGAAGGGTCCTCGAGCCTTTTCTTGATTTCTCGGACTAATCTGAAACTTGATGGAACTTCTGTGGTTCTCGGGCTTCATCTTCTGGTCCTCATACCCGAGGGCTTCTTCTTCTTCTCGGGCCTTTTCTCTGGCAACCTAGATGCCGTCGGCTATTTGTGATGTCCTCAAGCCCCTATTGGTTAAAGGGACCTTTCGGACCTTTGCCGTAACTGACTTTTGGGACACTAGCCCACGTTCTCGGGCTTGTTAGGCAAGTTTAGCGTAATGAGCTAGCCTAGATTTTGGGCCTCTTGGGCCGTCCAGTCCTCTTGGTCCGTGGACACATCTCTGGGCTTTTCACTTAGGCCCTTCCTTTGGGCTGTGTTTTATGGGCCCCTATATTGGGACCCAATATAGCCCCCCATACCAAAGGGTTCGAGGTCCTAGACCATTTGGCATGAAGTCGCTGATCTTCTTTGGAGGTTGATTTCTTCTTGCGATAGTCTGTCCGTGCACGCATTGTGGCTTGAAAAGGACGTCCCTAAGGAGGTAAGAGTACGACCGTCCGCCTTCGGGCTTAGGCCTTTTGCAGTGCTAGTCCGAGTGCATGTGTGTCCTCAGAGTAAATGTGGCGCTAGGCTCAGTGGAGAATTGTCCCAGAACTTCCTTTGAGTTTGAGACCTTTCCAGCGCTGTTTTTGAGTTTCTGCAGGGCATTAAATGCTGAACTGACGCGCTGACAGGCGCCTTGGGAAGGCAAGGCTATCATTTTTCTAAAACGAACAGCCGAGCTACGCGTGGCGAGGGCAATGAGTGCGCCTTTTCGAATTTCAAAAGTACTTAAAGGCCTTCTCGTCCCCGATTTTTCCATTTCTGCGTCTATTTTTTGTCTTCTTCTCCAAGTGTTGAAGCTTCCGTTCCTCTTTTGCTGAGGCTTTCTCCGTTCTTCTGCTTTTGCTGGAGCTCTTCGCTCTCTGTGCTTCCTCTGTTTCTCTACCTCTCGTTCTTCATGGCGCCTGGAGTGAGGGACATTGCCTCTACCATGACACTCGGCAGGCCTGAGGAGATTCGAGAACGGTATCAAATCCCCGAGTCCATAGCCATGACGATTCCGGACTCGCATGACAGGGCGTGGTGCCCTCAGGACGGTTTCATTACTGTATCTGAAGTCCACCTCAGGGGTGTGCTACGGTTTCCTGTGCCCGAAGAGCTCTACGAAATCATGAGGGGGCCTTGGAGTTCCTTTCGCTAGGCTTCAACCAAATGTAGTAAGGTATTTGGTTTCTCTATGCATTTTCTTTCATTGCCATAAGAAGTTGTTGAACATTCTTACGGTCAAGGTTATGTTTCGCTTTACACATAACCTTGATTGGATCACAATGACTCCACACCTGGACTTTTCCTTGATGTGCGGGGGGAACTCGGACTCCACGAAGCGGTGGAAGGATAAATTCTTCTTTCTGGGCGTCCGGGAGAATTGGGCCATCCCCATTGGTTGGGGAAAGGTGGCCAACCAGTGCTGTTCGGATCCTTTGAAGGAGGAGAGAGAGACTGTAAAGGAGTTCACGGACTTGGTGTTGGCTAACCTCAGGGGCTTTCACCTGAACAAGTGCAACATCTGGCTTTCGTCTGAAAACTTTGATGAGGCCAAGTGGGGCCCATGGGCCGAGGCCTCCGCCATGGCTCCTCCCGAGAAGTCCAAGAAAAAGAGACTGAGGAGGAAGGCGGAGTCTCTGAGGATTGAGGGTCCTGTTGACTACGCGGAGAAGAGCCTTTCGACAGAGAGCTCGAAACATCTGGCGGCCATTGTTGAGTTCCCTTCTTCTGATGATGATGACGATGACTTTGACATCGATGATTTTGATGATGATGATGTGATTGCTCCTCTCTTTAAGAGGTCGAGGATTGGTACTTTACCAAAGCCCTCGAGAGCTGAAGGTCCCGTCCCTCCTTCGCTGGTTGATCCTCTCGGAGGGTCTATGGGGACGATCATGGAGATAGTGGAGCTCTCGGACGTCCAGTCTCACAATGATGATCCCGCTCCTGGAGTTCCCGTTGACCTGCCTAGTGACGTCTCAGACAGAATTGGTCACCCTTTTGAGGACATAGGAGACGGGGATTCCACCGTGGATGCTGAGGGGGGAACGATTGCTGAGATGGTCCGTGAACTGACAGACATCGAGGAGGTTGGCGCTGTTGGCCTGATGTCTTCTAATCCTTGTGATCCTCCTACTGAAGTCCAAACTGAAAGCCCTTCAGGGCGAGAGGTGGATGTCCTAGGAGAGCTTGATGCCGAGGGCGCTGATGTCGAGGCAGGCTCCTCTGTGCCTTTTATAGCAGCGAAGCCCGTTCCTGAGGAAGCGCCTGCAGTGCCTGAGAGTGGACCGCAGGAGCCCGAGGCCTCTGGAGAACGCAGCCCTGTGCATGACCCCCTTGTCTCTGAGGTAATCCACCGTTACTTTTTTTGCCTTAGTTTTAGTTGGTTGTCTCTTGATGGACTTGTTTGTCTTTTGCAGCTCCGGGTCATGGCTGGGAACTTCAGCCAGTTGGTCGAAGAAGTCGCCCAGTCTCGCTTGAAGATGGAGTCGCTGAGGACTGCTGGGGAACCTGCCCAACGGGCTAAAGTGAAGCTGGCTGAAGCGAAGGGAAAAATTGCCTCTTTGGAGGACACCATCAAGCTTCTGCCGCTTCAGCAAGGGCTTCTCCGGGATAAGGTTGTCCGTCAGGACGAGAGGTTGAGGATGTCCATACAACCCTCAGAGATCGCATCGTTATTGGACAGCAGGTACTGGGAGGGCATCCGCATGTGCCGCCGAGTACTGCGACTGATTGATCCGCGGTTTTCTATTGTCATCCTCAATCTCAGGAATGCCAGTGCCTCATGTAGAGAAGACTTATATGGCGTTGCTGGGAGGCCTTTCCTCGAGTCCTCTCGAGCAGGGCCTGAAGGCGAAGCTTCTACGCCCGAGGGGCTAGATCTGACAAATCAAGCGGGGACTTCTAGAGCCCAAGAGGTTCACGGACAAGGGAGTGAGGAGGAGCTCCCATGACTTACTGTCTTTTGCCTCTTTTTCTTCTTTTTCTTTCTTTTTTTTGAACACTGTACAGAATATTGTCTTTGTTAATAAGGTGTTATATTGGGTGGCCTTTGCCCGGTCTGTATGAGTGCTTGTTCCTTTCGTAAGGTGGTACTAAGTAGTTCATCCTTAGCTTTTATCATGAGCCCTTTGAAGGATTATGCTACCTTTTGACCTCTCGGATTGTCTGGCCTTGTATGAAATTCTTAGAGCCTTAAACATTCAGGGTACTCGGATGAAGCCGAGTTTTTGGAATACGACCTCTAGGGCCGCTCGGTCGGGGCCGAGTTTTTAGAATACAACCTCTGGGGCAGCTCGGCCGAATACGAATTTTTAGAATACGACCTCTGGGGCCGCTTGGCCGGAGCCGAGTTTTTACTTTGATTTGTGAGCTGCCTTGATGTTGATGAAGGAGCATGAGAATACATCATAATGGACATAATGAAGGGACGCTTTCATTCATGTATATGTGTTATATTGGGTGGCCTCCAGGGCTAATTTTAATCTTCACGTTACATTAGTGCCCTGTGTCCTGTTTGACGCATGCTTGAGCTTTGGCGTCTCTCTTGTTGCTCCCTTGCCGACCGTGGCCTTTTGACAATTCTGCTCTTTGTTGGCCTTTACGAAGTTGGCACGCGTAGCCCCCCAGTCGATGGTCAGGCGTGTTCCGTGTACATTATGAATTTACCTTTTGAGCGGCGTGACCGACTGCATCCTACTGTTCCGGAGCCATGCCCGGGTTGTGACAGGAAACGGTCGAGATAGCCCTCCATTACCAGCTGCTCGACTTCCGCTTGGAGCTTCTTGCAGTCCTCGGTGTTATGGTCGCGGCTACAGTGGTAATGGCAATATTCCCACTGGTCACCCCTTTCTGGATTCTTCAACGCCTTGGGCCACCTCAAGAACTCTTCGTCTCGGATTTGCCTCAGGATGCTAGTGAGTGACTCAGTGAGGGCAGATGGGCCTGATGGCTTGTCTCTTCCAAGGACAATTCGTTCGGGCTCGTTTTGCCTGGATGGTCCTTAGGCCTTCAGCTAGGCGCCAGCTCTTCTTTTTCCTTCCCCTATCCTCGGGGGAAAAAGGGTCTTCTCTTCCTCTCGGCTGACTTACTTCACCGGTCTTGGGTCCAAAGATCGTCTTCCAAAGCCTCTTGAGCTCTCTCTTAGTCGGGGATTGGGCCATGGACTTCTTTTTGTTGAGGTAATCCCTCAACTCCCCAGGAGCTCGCACAGCTTGCCTCTCCTGTGGCGCTGCTAGCCGCGAACTTTAGGGGTACGCTCCCCTGGACTGCTCGTCCACCCTCTCACGGAGAATACGGACTGCTCTCGAGAGGCTGTCCACCTTCTTCACCAGTTTACGCACGCTAGTATCGGGGTGGCCACTCGTCATGCCGCCTGATGGGAGGCACCTATCAAAGGGTCCCATCTCCCGGGTGGACGTGCTGTCTTGTCTGCTCGTCATTTCTAGTATGCTGGTTGTTCTATGATGGTAGGCAGTTGTGAACTTTTTGTCACGCGTTCCCACAGATGGCGCCAATGTTGCATTTAGGATCTGGGGGTCCAGTGCAATACAAGTGTTTTGGAGTACAGGGTGTTGAGAATGAGAGATTAAAACTAGATTTTTACGTGAAAAGTCTCCTCTTGAATGAGGAAGAAAAACCACGAGACTCTGGGCCTATGAAAATACTTCACTATACTTCGAAGTCTTACAAAGTACAAGTTTTAGGGGATTCCTTCCTTGTCTCTAGTTTGTATTTCTCTCCTTTGAAAGCTCTCTTGTTGGGAAGCTTTGTCACTTTTTGTTCCTTCTTATTCTGAAGAGAGGAAAAAAGGGCCAAGAGAGTTCTGAGGCAAAAGCATCTGCTAGGTATTTATAGGAGAAATTGTGCCGTTGGGGAGAGGACACGTGGCAGCTGTCGTGTGGCCGAGAGGCTGTCCACTGTCCTATTGGTCACGCCAAGTGCATGAGGGAGTCGTCCACTTGCCCTACTGTCCATGTCAGGAATAATGGCGTGTGCAAGGAAGCACGCTGTTGGCGCCGCTAGCGCTGCTGGTAGGACCTGAGCATGTTAGGTATGTAGACTCTAGGCGTCAGTCTTGATTTGACTAGGTATGCTCTGTGGAGGCGGCGTCTTACAGTAGTTGCGGCGTCTTACAGTGGCTGCAGGTTCCTTGAAAATCGACGAAATCACTTAGTTGGCACTTTCAGCCATGTATGAGTTGGTCCTCATCCTTGTGTGGCATGCCTCGTCCCTTTGTGAGTTCGCGGATCCGTTCGAGAGAGGTAGCTCTCGGGCGTCAACTGCCTTTTGAAGGACTTGAAAGATCTTTGATTCCATGTGAAGGGTCCTCGGGCCTTTTCTTAATTTTTCGGACTAATCTGAGACCTGATGAAACTTCTGAGGTTCTCGAGCTTCTTCTTCTGGTCCTCGTACCTGAGGGCTTCTTCTTCTTCTCGGGTCTTTTCTCTGGCGTCCTGGATGCCGTCAGCTATTTGTGATGTCCTCGAGCCCCTATTGGTTAAAAGGACATTTCGGACTTTTGCCGTAACTTTGACTTTTGGGACACTAGCCCACGTTCTCGGGCTTATTAGGCCAGTCTAACGTAAGGAGCTAGCCTGAATTTTGGGCCTCTTCGGCCGTCCAGTCCTTTTGGTCCGTGAACACATCTCTGAGCTTTTCACTTAGGCCCTTCCTTTGAGCCGTATTTTATGAGCCTCTATACTAGGACCCAACAATATGAAAATCTCAAATGTTGTTCTAAATTTTTCTCGTTTAAATCATACAGTGATGTCCTAAGAAATTTAAAGTATAATAAACATGGAAAAAAATCTATGAAAATGTCATAAATTAGACGTGATCAAAATTAAAAAAGATTCCTATAAAGTTATAAGATATAGACAAAATATAATGACATTATAAATAGACACTCCAAAAATTACCAAGATATAGACAAAATTTGTTTAAGGCGAGCATGATCATCTATGAATATAAGTTTCTAAGTTTCCTTGGTATTTTATTGGAAATAATTACTCCTCATCTTCCTTCGATTATTACATCACTGCTCTGGCCTTACCTTGCAAAGAAAATCATGTCAACAGCAACACCACCACACAAAAACAAAGCCTTACGTATATAAAGTTGATACTGGCTTAATTTTATTATCATTTTAAGGTTCAAAATTAGTCGATAGAAATAAATATTAAAGATTTATTTCATGTCTTAATATAACATATTAATTTACATAGAGAGAGTGAGAAGGGAAGATTCATTCCATTTGTAACACATTGCTTTTCTTTTTTTT
>JAODPA010106516.1:0-20292 GCA_025585075.1 Nepenthes mirabilis
TGATTTTTTTTTGGTCTATTCATCTAATAAATAATATTTTTATCTTATTATAAGATCAAAAATTTCATATTATCCAAAAAGAACTTGGGGTGAAAATTTGGCCTTAATGGCCCATTGAACCCGAGTATGAATATTGAACCACAACCACCTTCAACCTAGGAGATTCAGTGGCAGCATGATGAAGAACAGCTCATTTTGATCATACAAAATAATGCAATTTCCTACAGAAGATTATAGAATTGCATTACAAATCAAGCAACTTTGCCTTGTACAGAGACACAACCTCAAGCAAATGATGAGAGAATGACAAGAGCAGAGTTTCCCTCGCAGATCGTATTAACAGCTTGGCTAGAAGATGAATTTGCCGTCTCTTCCATTCATGAGTTGCTCTTTCAAACACCCATTGTTGCAGTCTCTTCCATTCATGGGTTGAGGAGCTGCCGCATGCTCCGTTGTTGGTAGTGAACCAAACAACATTCCAGCAGCATCAAAAGTTCGCTGGCAAAGCCGATTCACACTATACATTTGTTAAGATTAGCAGCTGCAGTAATATCTACAAATTACCCAGTATTTCTATACAAGTTAGTAACATCAAATGTTGTTTTATTATGGCCAAGTGATCACAAATATAAACTATGAAAACAACCTTTCTATATGCATTGAGTAAAGCCTCATGATATAGGAGTTCTGTACATTGGATTGCCTTTTTTAATGTATAAAAATAACAGACATGATAGAAATAGAATTGGGTGCATCTTCCCCCCCCCCCCCCTCCCCCCAAAGAGATAACAAAGTAGCTACAGTTGAAAGAACAGACAATTCACGTTCTAGTCAATCCCTGGCAGTTGACAGGGAGAAGACTATTTTTCATTTTCATGAATGAGTTAGAACATCAATACCAAACACTGATTGCTATTTGGGAGAGCAAACTGAATGCAGTCAACATCATGCCAACTCTCTGTAAAAATGCCTTACACTTAGATTGAACATTTAGATATAATTCTTATCCATTATAGATTCAGATGGATTATATAATTGTAAGACAGGAAAATTTTAACCATGAAAGACTTATAATATCAATTAGTGTAGCTGTAATGAAAAACATGATGCAATAACATTAACTTAAAATGTGTAAATGAATAAATAAATAATGAGATCAGAGTTATGTGAAAGCATAGAAATTTCTGGCTTTCAATCAAAAGTCAATGTAGTAAAGGCAATTTCATTTGGGAAAAAAAATCTTTTCACCACCACATTGACTGTGACCATTGTGTAACATCCAAAAAAACTTCACTTCTGAGAAATAATGACCGTTCGAGGCCACTGTGATTTAGTTCCATGCCTATTTGATGATGAAATGTTGTTTGAATATCACTACTACTCAATAAGCTACGGGTCCTATCAGTGTGCTAACTAAATTACCTGGGAAAAACCTCACACATTTGGCCTTATGATGAGATTTTGGCAGTAGTGAGACAGGCACATGGGATCTAGTTTTGGTGCTCGATTTTCAGAGGAGTGCAAGCAGCACTAAAGAATTCACAGGCGGAACTGCAGAAAAAGTTACTAGAAAGCTTTGATGAGTCAATTTCAAATAGGAAGAGGCTTTGAGGGATCAGTATGTTTATAAGCTCTGACTAAACAAAATCTACCAAATCACATTTCAATGGAAGTATATCAATTAACAAACTTCATTTGCCTTACATGAACATAATTTCTTCAAGCAAAGAACACTAAATTATGGAAAACAGATCTCTCAAAATACAGCTTTATCGAGTAGTTCGAATAATCCGTTTATCCATCAAGTACTTCAGGTAGGACTTATGAACAGCCGCCTCAGTAGCTTCATCCAGTAGCATAGCCACTTGAAAATTCTAAGTTGTTGTTTCTTTAAAACTGTTAAATTAATCAACAGTCAGCAGTTTTTTCCCTTTCAGATATTCAGCTAGGTAGTAAAATTAATTTCCGCATGACAAGAATAAGAGGATGACGCAGAATGGGCTGCAATGGAATTTTCAGGAAAAACAGAGTGGGGAATCCAAAGAAAAAAGGCGCATCCTCAGTGATCAGGCGACTTCTGTTAGCATGACCGTATTACTTTCTTTTCTATTTTTTTATACCTCTAGGATTCTTCAAAAGGATTTGATAATATCTCCAGTATATTATACCATTTAGCATTTTTCTATATTTTTCTCTAGATTTATTATCTTCTAATATTCCTAGGATTCATTTTGATAGAAACTTTTGATATCTTCTCATATGATTTTTTAACTATAAAAACCCATATACATGGCTGGCTAAAAATGAATTGGTAAATATTTGATTTCTCTTTGGAGACTTATGTCTTTTTGTTTTCGTGGTCTAGGGACATCTAGGGTTTGGTTTTGGTATTAACATTCAGATCATTCATGTTTCACATTACCTTAACTCCATCTTATTGCGTCAATTGGTATCAAAGACGGGACTTTCTTCACTGATGGCCAATCGCGATGACAGCGAAAGCACTAATTCCAACAGCGACAGCCCCACAGGGGCTGAGTTCTTGGCGTTCAGGCTAGAACATCAGCACAAGTATGTGTGAGTTGCAGGCTTCAGTAATCCGGCTTGCATATGTAGCTTGCTCACATAGGGCAACTGGTAGAAAGAATCAACATCCCTTGACCACGGCAGATGAGAACTGTTGTTAGACTCATAGGAGGAAGATGACAATGCTGATATCTCTCTACCACCATAACAGAAGGTTCGAAACTCCAATTTTCAGATGAAAATAGATTGTCCTAGTTTCAGTGGTACATCTGAGATCGAAGATTTCCTGATTGAATCTAATAAGTTGGGAACTTCTCAAATCCTATGGCAATAACTGAGGAGAAATACATGAAATATATTGCTTAATAATACAAAGGTGGCAGCGCCACTTGCAGGGATCAGATGCAGCAGAATCGTAGGAGACAGGGCAAACAGCTTGTGAGGACGTGAAGCAGATGAAACAGCTATTGTATGCATGGTTCTTACTAAAGATTATGAGCACATCCTCTTCCAGCAATATCAGAACTGTTGCCAGGGCTCTCAATCAGAAGGAGAATATACCAATGAATTTTATCATATAAATGTTACAGCTGTCGACAGCCAGGGGACACATCAAAGTGTTTGACACGAGATAAACCAACTGTGAATTTCATTAAACATGGGGAAGCAGAGCACTAGGAGGATGGTTATGAATAGTATGATGTTTATATTGAAGCTGAACATGAAAATGAGGCTGAGTGGAAATCAAGCACACAGTCTGTCATTTTTAAAAATTATGCCAACAGAACCTCAACAGGAAACAGAGGATCCACAGTGGCGTAATACTTTTGAACTCTTTGCCAAATTCACCAGCATACTTATAATATGATCATAGACAGTGGGAGTAGTGAGAACATAGTTTCAAGGGACATTGTGAAGTGGTGGCAACTGCCCATAGAGAACCATCCCAACCCTTGCAAAACTGGTTAAATTAATAACGGCAGGGAGATTCGGGTTTCTGAAAGGTGTTGCAAACCATTTTCCTTCGAAAAGTATACAGCTGAGGTGTTTTGTCACACAATAGATATAAATGACTGCCTTGTGCTACTAGGTAGATAGTGGCAATTTGATGTGAGTGCCACATCTATAAGGGCAGGGATAACGTCTACCAGTTCACAAAGTGTTAGAGACATTTGTCTTATTGACATATTCCGTGACCATATGTATTATTTTATTGATGTCGGGTTGTGGGTTGTCGGTTTAAAATTCATTAAAATTCATTGGTCCGCCCTCCACGCGCTCAAGCACGGTCCAAGGACCGCCCGCTCGCCTGGCGCCCGCTTTCCGCTCGAGCACGTAATCCAGAATGAGGGCCGCTCGATGCTCGCTCACTAGCCGCTCGAGCCGATAAACCAGAACATAGGCCGCTCGCTGCTCGCCCCATGGCCGCTCGAGCGGCGGCCCAACGGGCAGATTTTTGAACGCGTTTTTGGCTCCAATATAAATATGAGACTTATATTTTTGAACCCTAAGGATTCTGCAGACTTGATGTGCGTGCCTCTTTGAGAAGAAAACCCTCTCATGCTTCAAGATTATTGTTTCTTCTCTTGAGAAAACTAATCTCTACAACATTGTTCTACAAGTTCTAAATAGTTTTCTCACCCACCTTCTTTAGCCATTGAAAGTTTGCCTTCTACCATTGTTGAAGACTTTGGTTCGTGAAGAAGGAGACTCGTTCGTGATTGTTAAATATCCTTTACGTGTATCGGATATTTAATTTAATTGATTTATTTTAAAGTATTTGTGCTTCCGCCATACTTGTAACGGGGTCGAAACACGTGAGCACTGGTACGTGCTTTTTCACAAAGGATGGTCTATGGATCACCCTTGGCGCCTAATGCAAGGCCACCCTAGGGCTTCTAAAGTTGAGGAGCCAAGACCCATCATACCAATGTTGCCAAAGATGTTTTCTTTGCAGATATGAAGGGTTGTTCCATCAGTTTTGCAATAATAGTGAAGGGCAAGTTTGCCGGAGTTCCTGACATTCCCACTATTATCTTGCCATTATTGGAGGAGTTCAAGGAGATCAGGCCTGAAGAACTGCTGGAGGACTTACCACCAAGAAGGGATATTCAGTATCACATGGATCTCATTCCAGGTGCAACCCTTCCTAATCTTCCACATTACAGGATGAGTCCCTAAAGGAGTGTTATCCTCCAGGAACAGGTTGAAGGATTGTTGATGTAGGGGAAGATAAGAGAAAGGAGTTTGTGTACAGTTCCAACACAACGAAGAAATATGAGAATTGGCAAGTGTGTGGACAGTAGCGTCATTAACAAGATCTCATTAAAGTTTGCATTTCCTATTCCACGATTGAAGGTCTTGCTAGATATGCTATCTGGTGTAAAAGTGTTTAGCATGATAGATATACATAGTTTGTACTATTAGATCCATATCTGCACCACACAAATGGAAGACAGATTTCAAACTAAGAAAGGCCGATAAGAGTGAATGGTGATGACACAGACTATCCAATGCACCTAGTATCTTCATGCGACTTATAAATCAGGTTCTGAGGCCTTTCATGGAAAATATTGTCATTTATGGTGATGATATTCTGATATATAGTAGGGCTGAAGAGGAGCGCATGGTGCAATTGTGAGAATTTCTAGAAATTATGCAATAAACATGCTATATCTTAACCACAGGAGGAGCAGTTTATCCTATTATTGTTGGAAGCACACATATTGCTTTGGATAATGAGAAGGTATGAGTAGTTCTGGAGTGGCCTCCCCCCAAAAATGTCAGTGATGTTCATAGTCTTCACCGAGTAGAAACCAAAACATACATTTCATTCGTAATTTCAGTACTTTCATAGCCTCCATTACTTCGTGCTTAAAAAGGGTGGCAATCATTAGGGAATAGAGGAGTTCTGCATTCACAAAGAAATTGTTTACTGCCCCCATCCTAGCTCTGCCCTGTTTGGACAAAGTTTTTAAGCTCAAGTGTGATGCATCCATGATCGGGATTGGAGCAGTGTAATCCAAAGGAAAGAATCCAGTAGGATTTTCAGTAAGGGAATCCTTGTGAAGCACCGCTGAAATGGTCTACCTATGAGTAAGAACATTATGCCATCTTTTGTGCCATGAAGCATTGTGAGTTTTACCTATTTTAGCAAGTGTTTATACTGTATACTGATCATCACACGCTAAAGTTCTCCAACAGCCAGAAATCCACAAACAGGATGCATGCTCGCTGGTATTCCTACTTATAACAGTTTGATTTTGTTGTGAAGCATGAATACGGGCATCAAACAAAGTTGCTGATGCCCTTAGTAGGCAAGCATCCCTACTGGTTACTTTACAGATTACACTGACGTAATTGGTTTTGATTGTTTTAAGGATATATACCCTAAGTATGAGGATTTTGTGGATTTGTGGGCAAAATGACTAGCGGACCAACGAACATGTTCTATAATTGTGCAGGATGAGTACCACTTTCATGGCAATTTAACTGTGTATCCTGGGAGGTTCACTAAGAGAACAACTTATTGCTAAGCTATGAGGCAGTGGTCTTGGCGGACATTTAGGGTATGCCAAGATAGTGGTGTTGGTTGAGGAATGATATTATTGGCTTCAGTTGAAGCAGGAAGCTCACAGGTTCCTGCTGAAGTGTGCAGTGTGTGAAATCACAAAAGGACAGTCTTAGAATACTGGTTTTCACACTCCAACAACTATCCCTTCAGTCCCTTGGAAGATATTTCAATGGGCATTGTAATGGGCTTATCCCGGACCCAAAGAAATTCAGGATCTTTTTTGTTGTTGTTTATACATTTTAAAAAATGGAGCGCTTTATCGCTTGCAGGAAGATTTTTGATGCCTCCCACGTTGCCAGCTTATTCTTTTGGGAGACAATCAGATTGTTGGGTGTGCCAAAAACCATTACTTCAAATAGCGACACTCATTTCCCTATTCACTTTTGGTGAACCTTGTGGCAGTTCTTCAAAACTGGCTTGCATCATAGTATTATTTTTTTTTTCACCCACAAAAGGATGGACAAACGGGAGTGTGAATTGCACTGTTGGAAACAACATCCGATGACAAGATACAACATAATGCAACAGAGATCCACTGGCAACACTCAGTACTAGCGCCTCACCTAAAATCCCAAGGTATAGTGACGCAGTGAGCAAATAATTGACGGGATCGAGGCTGTTCAATAGAGGTAAAGGAAATGTTACAGGAATCTAATGCACAGTATAAAGCAGCTGCTGATACCCATTGTTGTCAGAAACTATTACAGAATGTAATCGTGTTATGGTACTCTTAAGAACGGAACATTTCCCTGTTGGTAACTATAGAAGAAAATCAGTGCGTGCAAAATTTTGTCCAAGATTAATTATAATTCCTATGCGATCAACCTCCCTGCTGAGTTCAATATTTCCTCTACCTCAAATATTTCTGATCTGACAGAGCTTCACCAGACATTACAGTCTCCGGATACAAACTTGGAGGCAAGTTTTCATCAATTGAGGCGACAATACAGAATGGATTGCAATGGAATTTTAAGAAAAGACAGATTGCGGAAACATAAGAAACAAGACCGGTCCTCGATGATCAGGCCACTTTTGTTGGCCTGACCATATTGCTTTCTTTTCTATTTGATTTTCATTTATCTAGGTTGTTCTGGGATTTGATAATATCTCCAGTGTATTTTAATTTTCCTGGGATTTTTCAGAAAAATAGGATTTAGCATATCCAGTGTTGTTTATTGTCTTTTATCTCTAGATATATTATCTTTTAAATTTCCTAGTATTTATTCTGGAACAATTTTATATTATCTTTTCATAGGATTTTTTAACTATAAAAACCCATGGAGGCCTCTAGCCGAAAAGGCTTTTTTGAATTATTAAACATTTGATTTCTTTTTAGAGACTTTTGTCTTCTGTTTTCTTGTTCTTGGGATATCTAGGACTTGGGATTGATACCTTTGAATTTGTCATTTACATTACCTTCCACGCTATCATCTCGTGTCAAAGGAGCTTCCAGGTTGCATGCCAATAACTTTACCAAAAAAAAGATTGTATGCTATATAAATGTAATATATACAATATCAGCCAATATGTATCGGTATCAGGTCCTCCTAATATTGATATTTTCTGATATCACGACAGTATTACGATATATTATCGTATCGGTGAAATATGGCTTTTACGGCCTTGTTAGCTTACGATTTTTAGAAAATTTTTTTTCTTCCCATGTACCGATATTGATAGGTAATGTTTAATGCTAATAATGACAACGACCAATACTGATAACAATATTTTTCATCCATTTGCATGGCCTGATAGAGAAAAAAAAGAGAATATTGAAACTTACTTCTTTTGCAGGGTATCCATTAATAACTGGGTTCACTCCTGAATTGACTGCCTCAAGCTTCATGGACAAGAACTACAACATTTAATTGTGAAGTGGGCAGTTAGTTTGATTATCCAAAAGGATAATGAAATACAGGCAGTGTAATATAAATTAATTACAATTTAATGTTTCGAAGGAGTTGCCAACATATTTATTTTTAGGGCCTCAAATAATATCCCACGACATTCACCAATTTACTGGGCTTCCGAGACTTAAAACATCAATTTATGTATCTCTTGTAACTATTTGAAAAGAAAGTAGCCCTCGGCTATTTCAAGAAAATGGTTATCAAAATAGCAGTTAGTTATTTCATGCATAACCTCCTTCTAAAATATAGGTTTTAGGAAATCCGCCACAGAAATTAAAACAGAGTGCATATATACCTCCACCTGCAGCTGTAGTGATTGTATATAATTAATTATCTCATCGAGAACGAGTGCTTTACCAATGACCTGGTCCAGGAAAGAGTTAACATAGTAACAGAGAGTATAAAATAGAATAACCATCAAAATAAAATCACAACCACAGTGGGAACATCTGACTACCACGATGTCTTCAGCATTAGCATGTAAGAACCAGAATGGGTTAGCATTCTTTGATTACCCCAAAAAGTTTGTTGTGCGAATTTTATGTGAATTTTGAATGGATATTAGCGGTAATAGCAGAAGGATCGTACCGTTGGACCGAGACCATAGCCCACCACTAATCTTGTATGGATCTACTTTTGGCCCCATCGCTTTCTATATTTATATCTTGTTTTTTGCTCTATGGTTTTCACAGAGTTTGAAAACGCAATTCTTATAGCTGTCTCTACACCCTCCTCTTATAACTTTACTTTGGAAGATAGCGAAATCTTTCCTCCTTTGCTTGTAGTTTTTACCTTTCAGGGTTTTTCCAAATAAATCTAGTGTTCTGTTATATAATTGTTTATTGTTTTACTGTTACTAATATTCCAAAACCCTAATAACAAAAAAAAGTCCCATCATATTTATAAATTAAAGTAAATAATATCACTTAAGCCACAAATCACACAAACCTTATTACATCCTGGAACCAAATCTTGTAGAATCTGCATTCTCTCACTAATCTTTTCTCTTCTAGCCTGCAAAAGAAGAATTTAGTAAACATTCAAAATACAATGTAAACAAGGTATGCAATCCTTCATGTTTCAAGAAATCCAGCCAAAAAAAGAACGGAAAAACTATTTCAATTTATAGTGTATGAAATCTGTTTATTTCTGATACACATGCATGAACACTGGATATTGATATGTGGTTCAAAGGTTGCCCTTGGATATTTACTAAAGTTGTTGAAGATTTTTCCACTAGATAGAGGTGAATTGACGTCAAGATATTTATGTATACAATTTTTCTTAATAGATAAGAATAAGGTAGGAGAAAATCATTTTAAATTCCAAGGAAGTGAAGAATTACTCTCTCGGCCAGACTGTGGCTATCAGTAGCTTGACCCGTTCTAGCTCTAACATGGATGTAGTCTTTGGGTTGCTCAGATGGTTGATCACTTTTCTCAGCAGGTTTGCTTCCACCAGCTGAACTTTCGCCTCCAGCTTTTGAACCACCATTTTCTTCTTTGGATACTACTATTTTGATTCGTTTACAGCTTGATTCCTTCTGTTAAAACATAAACAATGGCCCTCATAATATATAGAAGTGCACAGCAAAATGATAGAAAAACTCAGAATTCCTATCCATTCACAAGTTTCATGTGGCATCATTCAGAGCATCAAATAACTATAGCAGGTTCATTCACAGGATCAACAGAATGATTGTAAATGAGTATCCAGTATTCCCACATCAAGTTTCCTCATTCCTACTCAACAAATGATCAGATCAATTTTGGACTCTGTTAAGAAAAGAAATTCAATCGCTTTGCTTACTTAAGCAACATCAAAATATCCATGTTTCCAGCTAGTTGGTTTATCTACATGTATCTTGCATCGTTGTTTCATAAATTAAATGTTCTGCTGAATAAGGAATAAGTAAGAAATTAATGGTTCAAAATTCTTAACAGTAGATTAGTTACATCAGATCTATACTTATGATCCAACAAAATGTCAAGATTGAATATGTGATGCAAAAGGTTACAATGAGCTAGCTAAGATGCAGAAATGGATCAGGTGTGTCACAGTATCATCAAATACTTCTAAAATTCCAAATTTTATAGTAACAGCTACAAAATCAGCTATCTTGGTGGATCAAAATGTGGGCTGTTAGACAACAACATATTCAAAGTGGTGCAAAGGCCAAGAGATCGACAATGAAATTAATACATTCATATCAAATAAGAAGTAGCACCTATAGAAGACAAAACAGGGGCCTAATACAGGTGAGGGGATGCATAAGAGGCAAACTGACTTGGTTGAAGTAAGAGCCAATAGGAACGGCAAAGGTACTCAGGTAGGTCTAAAAAACTTGGAATGTGTTGGCAAGGAATGCTCCAACTATAATTGGATTTTTCCTTAAAATGAATGGAATGATGGTATATGAATTCATTTACCTATGCTACATAGTGGGATTTAAACCTTTATTGTTCTAGATATAGGTTGCATCCTATATGGGAAGAAGTCAATACATATGGAAAAAAATAAGAATATGAGAATGAAAACCAATTGTGTAGTCAAAGATAGTCTCCATATAACAAATGATTTTACAGAACAATCAAAATTTGTAAGTAGAATTCAAAGATTCTTGAAAATAAAATTGGGAACCATATATGACAAGCAAAGGTTAGGTTTAACTTCAATGACATGAATTAAAACCATACAAAAGCACACAGAGTAAAATTATAAAATCTACTATTTACTCCCGCCAGTTGTCAAACAAACATGTCCTGTTACAGCATTGAGTCAAATAACCAACACATAATTGTCGTTTTTGATCAATTTGTATTGATTTTAAATTTGACAATGTTGAGATTCAGAAACTCTAGAATGATTATATTTCAAAGTTTATTCTTTTATATTATAGCGCAATAAAATCTCTAAGAAATAAAAACATGTTTTCATATGATGCTAAAAGATGGATTTCCATCATTATTTAAGATACAGATGGAGTTTTTTTCTTGTTTGGCTTATTATGAGTCCCTTTCATCATTTCACATTTCCTTCCAGGTCTTTGCATCACATGGCCCATCACGCCCAGTGTTGATGCTGTCTCGGTCCAGGCACTAGGCGCTCGCCCTTGGTGCCTTGAGAGTCCAAGTCTTGAATGCGAACAGGGCTATTATTTATTATTTTAACCAATGCAAAACTAGATTTCATTATAAAAAAAAAGTAATATAGAATTTAGATAATTAAGGGGACAAGCCTGCAACAGTTTGTAGCCAACAACCCAATAAAGAATGCAAGAGCCTGTCGTAGCTATAAAAAAGGAAGACATTAGAAATTTCACCAGTTTTTCAGGTACTTGTTTTTCAATATATATGATCTATCTCTTCCTATAATCTCTCTCTCCTTACAATCATCTGCTTCGTTTTGCCTTTCTTTCTCAATAGTTGCATCTATATTTGTACAAATTTTTCTTCTTCATCTCTCTTTGTATTGAAGTTTTTGTTAATTAACAAAAACATAGCCGGTTAGCCAGAATAGAAAAATAAAAATAAAAGACAGGCAACAATTTACCACAGTTTTACATAGTTGCAGTTCCTGAGTTTAAGAACGAGTAAAGCAAACAAGGTAATTTTAATTACTTTTGACATACTTTTTTTTTGGTGACGAACAACATAGATCAAATCCCAAAGCTGCAACGGCACAAAATTGCAACATTTGAATCATAAAATATACAATGTGGAGGGAAAATACCGTGGGCAAGGGAAGAAAATCCACTTTAATTTGAGAGGAATACGAGATTAAAGAAGCCCTCAGAACCTGATGCTTAGTTTGGTTTAAAGAGGTGAACAGAATCGAATAGCAAGGAGGGAATATGAAAAGAAAGGAATGATCACCGAAATCCTTTATTCTGCCAGTTTAATATAAAGCAAAGAAAGAAAAGGGCCCTTTTCAGTGGTTTCTTCCATTTCATCTACATTTTTCCAAATTGGTAGGAAAGTGACCTTGGGCTCCATAGGAAAGTCTTCATTTCCATTCCTCACCAAACATTGGAATTAGCTGCACTTATCTTCCATTTCCTTTCAATCAAAAAGAAGTGTAAATCTCCAAGATGCAACGAAATCACCAAGACCTCATTACGTTGGCTGTTAAACACCATAATGCAGGACACAATTGTAAAACTTTATATAATATTTAAAATTTTATGAGGGTTGTTGAATTATAGTGTCACTTTGCAAACTATAATGCTGAACTACACGCAAATGGCATGCTTGAATCCATCTTCGATTTCACAAAATGATGTAAGAAATTTGCCAAGCAGTAATTGTTACAACAAGAAAAACAGAGAACTGGAGAGGGAAGGGGGAGTGGATGAACAAAGAAAAGGAGAGAGAGAGAGGCAATTCTAGGCAACTGCAATAGTCATAGTTTCATTAGCCAATATCTATTCAAATAATAAAATTAGAAACCTTATATAAAGTACCATAATCTTAGGTTAACTAGAAAAATACAACTTCCTAATAAAAAAACCTAAAATGAAGAAATAATGAAAAAAATAACATTTCATAGGTATTCTAGAGGTTACTAAAATTATATAATTTCAAAATCTCCAATATATATAAAAAATGTCGTAGCAAATCTAATAAAATATAATAATAAATCAAATCTCATGATGTCCTCGTCAAGAGTACTCAATTTTTCCAGTCTCAAAACTGAAATAAAAAATGCAAGAGGTAACTTATCACTCTTGAAGAAATGCCTTCTATTTGTGCAATTTTTCCCTTGAAATGCACATGTGATAAGTAGTTTTGTCATTTATAGTGTAGGAATAGGAAGAGGAACACTACCTCAGTTACTTAAATAATCTTCTTTTTATAAAAAAATCAGGCCCATCAAGGAAATAATTTCTCCAATAACTATAACTAAGCTATATATGAACATATAACCATTAATCATTTCAATAAATTATGAAATATGTGCTAGATCAAGTGGGGTAATTCTAACAATACTTACCCAAACAAGGAATAGGTCGGTGTTGGCCGGAAATGGGGCGGTCGACCGACACAGGCACAAAGGCAACAAAGAGAAGGAATGGAAGTAAGAATAATGACAACCGATATTTATGTGGAAAACCCTTATAAATCAAGGGAAAAATCACGAGACGTTAAGTCCGTAAAATTGCACTATGTATGAGATAGAGATTACAAAAACAGGAGGCGAAAATACACACACAGTTGGGCTTTCTTCCTCTCCTCTGTTTTTCTTTCTTACTCTCACACACTCACGCTCTACTGTTTTCTGCTCTTCCACTTACTCAGCCTGCCTGCTTACATACACACACACATATATATAAGAATATACATAAGATTTAGCAGCAGCTGGACCACCATGTCTTGCTCCATGGTTGGTGCACGGTTCCCAAGAAGCATGCATCAGACCAGCGACAGGTGGCACGTGCCTGCAGCAGCAGCAGACAGATCTGTTGTCTTAAGTTTCCAATGTTACCTAAACAGGCAGGTCAACTTACCACTTTTTAGACATAACAGGTGTTTTGTGTTGTCTTAATAAGCCGGTCAACCTTGTTGACCGTCCTCCCATTCAGATCGGTCAACGTCCTGTTGACCGTCCTCATTGTTGTTCTGAGAACCCTCAGCCAAACCGGTCAACTTGAACTTTCAGCCTGTCAACCATATTGACTAGCTGTTGACCGGAATTTCTTCACGGGAGTAATTTCCAACAAACTTTTCCTCACGACCGTGAGGAAGTTAAATCTGTTAGTCCGGCCATCTTGCAGCATGCCTCATTCTTCCATTTCGGTAGAATCTTCGTCATCATGTCTGCCCCGTTCTCTTCTGTGTTAACCTTGTCCAGTGACAGTAGACATTCCTCCAACACCTCTCGTATCCAATGATATCGTATATTAATGTGCTTTGATCTTGAATGGAATAAAGAGTTCTTACATAAATGAATGACACTCTAACTATCACAAAGTACCACATATCTCTCCTCTTCGATACCTAACTCTTGAACGAACTCCTTCATCCACAACGTCTCCTTGTAGGCCTCTGTAACTACGATGTATTCGGCTTCAATTGTGGATAGAACTACACATTTTTGTAGCTTGGACTGCCAAGAAACTGCACCTCTCTCAAATTTCATTAAGTAACTTGATGTGGATTTGCGTGTGTCAATATCTCCGGCCATATCCACGTCCGAGTAACCCACCAACTGAGGCTTGTCACCTCCTAGACACAGGCACCTCTTAGAGGTTCCCCGAATATATTTTATGATCCACTTCACCGCAGACCAATGTTCCTTTCCTGGATTGGACAGAAACCGGCTAACTGTCCCGACGGCATGAGCTATGTCCAGCTTGGTGCATACCAGGGCATACATCAGGCTTCTCACAGCTGATGAGTAGGGAACGCCTTTCATGTATTTCTTCTCGTCATCCGAAGTCGGGCATTATCGAGCGTTCAGCCTGTAGTGGTTCGCCAACGGTGTGTTCACGGGCTTTAACTTATCCATATTGAATCGTTGGAGTACTTTCTCAAGGTAGTTCTTTTGAGACAAACACAATTTCCTTGCCTTTCGATCACGTAAGATTCTGACTCCCAGAATCTACTTAGCCGATCCAAGCTCCTTCATGGCAAATGATCGCTCAAGCTACTCCTTCAGCTCCTTTATCCGGCCACTGTTGCGTCCAACGATCAGCATATCGTCCATGTATAGGAGAATGACAACAAAGTCATCATCCGAAAACTTCTGTACAAATACGCAGTGATCACGAGTTGTTTGCCGGTACCCCTGATTGGTCATGACTAACTCGAATTTCTTATACCACTACCTAGGAGCTTGCTTTAATTCGTACAGACTTTTTCTTAGACGACAAACAAGTTTCTCCTTCCCCTTGACTTTGAACACTTCCGATTGTTCCACGTAGATTTCCTCCTCAAGCTCTCCAAAGAGGAATGCAGTCCGGACATCCATCTGTTCCACCTCAAGGTCCAGGGCGGCAGCCAGGCCCAGTACAACCCGGACGGAGAACATTTTCACAATTGGGGCAAAGATCTCATCAAAATCAACCCCCTTTTGTTGACTGAAGCCCTTCACTACCAACCGTGCATTGTACTTTGACTTCTTGGTATTCTCGTCCGGCTTCAAACGAAAGATCCATTTGTTCTTGAGGACCTTCTTCCCCTTAGGAAGTTTAACCAAGTCGAACGTGTGACTCTCATGAAGAGAACTCATTTCCTCTTTTATGGCTTCCAGTCAATCCTTTTTGCTGTCGTCCTTCATTGCCTCTTCATAATCCCCAGACTCTATAATATCAGTAAGCATGATATATTCATTTGGTGACAGACGGACGGACGGACGGCCATCTGTTGCATGAGGACTATCTAACAGAGACATTCCCTGCTGGTTGAGGAATGACTACATCAATGGTGTCATCCGGAGCCATGACCTCCCCTTCATTATCCTCAACTGTCTCTTGACCATTATCCTCTCCTTCCAATGATGCCGAACGGACAGCTTCAACGCTTACTTGGTCCGTTTGCTTATCGTCACACTTAGCCTTCCTGCCAATGTCTTCAATTGTCTCATTCTCAATAAAAGTTACGTCTCTAGACCAAACGAGTCTTCTGCTAGCTGGATCATAGAACCGGTAGCCCAGTTCATCTTTCCCATAGCCCGGAAAGACGTACTGTGTCGTCTTTGGCTCCAACTTTGTCCTTTCGTCTCTTGGGATATACACGAATGCTTTGCATCCAAATACTCGCAAATGATTATAGGACGACTCCTTGCCCGTCCATATCTTCTCCGGCACTTCACCCATCATAGGTTTATTGGGCGACCTGTTTATAATGTAGGCCACCGTCCGGAATACTTCTGCCCAGAACAATGCATGAAGTTTTGTTTCGGAGAGCATACAACGTACTCTCTCTAATAGCGTACGATTAATCCGTTCTACCACTCCATTCAACTGTGATGTCTTCGGTGGTGTCTTTTGGTGCCTAATACCATGTGACCGGCAGTAGGCATCAAAAGGCCTCAAGTATTCGCCACTGTTGTCATTTCGAACGGTCTTCAGTTTCTTCCCCGTCTGACGCTTCACGAGAGAATGGAATTGCTCAAATGTATCAAGAACCTGATCATTGGTCTTTAGTGGATAGACCCACAGCCTTCTAGAACAGTCGTCAATGAAAGAAACAAAGTATTAGGCTCCATCAAATGATCTTTCTCTGAATGGCCTACACACATCCGTGTGAACAAATTCTAGGAGCTCCGCCTTTGGAGCGGACAAATCTCTATAAAATGAGACTCTCCTCTGCTTATCGGCCAAGCAATAAGGACACATCTCTTGTTCTTCCTCCTTTGCTCCAGTGATTAGGCCTTTTCTGGCCAAGTAGGATAGCCCTTGATCACTCATTTGGCCTAACTTTCTATGTCACAGATCCATTGTCCCAGTGCAGATTGTGGCGTTCACATCTCCAACCATTGCACAAGCCTTTATTACGTATAGGCTGAAGGCCTTCTTTCCTCTTACTACAACAAGAGACCCTCTTGTCTGTTTCCATTCGTCTTCACAGAAGGTATTACAGTAACCTTCATCATCCAGCCGACCGGCTGAGATGACATTCAGTCGAATGTCAGGGATATGACGCACGTCCTTCAACATCAGCTTCGTCCCATTGTTTGTGATCAAGACGACATCTCCCCTGCCTACGACCGGAGATGTTCCTTCATTTCTCATCCTTATTACTCCAAAATCTCCTGGAGTATAGAATGTGAACAGCTGCCTTCTGGACGTGACGTGTAAGGTGGCACTGAAATCGATTACCTAGCCGGACTCCTCGTCCGTCACATTTGCCACGTCTCCTTCACTTGTCAGCAGGAGACCGCCTGCTGTGACTACTGAGACGGAGGACTTTTTCTCTGCCCATCCACTGTCGCCTTTTTCTTTTTTCACATTTTTCCGCTTCCATTTGAAACAATACTTCTTAATGTGGCCCTTCTTGCCACAGTGGTGGAACTCAAGGTTTTAATACCTTGACCTTAACTTGTTGCGGGCTTTTTTTCCTTACTTTTGACCACGGCCTCTACTTCTTTCCCTAGATTCAGTCAAAAGTACCTTAGACGTTGAGGTCCCTTGTGACCTCCTTGACTCATTCATGAGCAGGGAAGCAATAACCTCATCCAACTTTAGTATATTCTTTCCAAACAATAAGGTTGTGACAATATGATCATAGGAGGCCGGTAGAGAAGCCAGCACGACCAACGCCTTATCCTCCTCCTTGATTTCTTCTTCAAGGGTGGACATCTGCGTCAATATCTGGTTGAACTCGTCCAAGTGCTTCTCTAAGCTTCCTCCTTCTGACAACCGTAAGCCATAAAATTGCTTCTTAATGTGTAATCTGGTTGTCAAATATTTGGACTTATACCGACTCCCCAACTTCTCCCAGACCTCCACCGGGTCAGTCAAGCCAAACATTTCATGGAGAGTGTTGTCCACCAGACAGAGTTTGATGGTACAATTTGCAAGATCTCTTTTGTCTTGTCATTCATCATCGGTCAAGTTTGCAGGCTTCGCATCTTTCTTCTTCAGTGCCTTTATCGTCCATTATCTGGTGAGAACGTTTTTCACCCTTTCTTGCCAGAGAATGAAGTAACCCTACCCGTTGAACTGCTCAATACTGAACGACAGATTCTTTGATGATGCCGACGCCATTAGAACAAAGTTCTCAACCTTACTCTCTGATACCACTTGTTGGCCGGAAATGGGGCGGTCGACCAACATAGGCACAAAGGAAACAAAGAGAATGAATAAAAGTAAGAATAATGACAACCGATATTTATATGGAAAATCCTTATAAATCAAGGGAAAAACCACGGGACGTTAAGTCCGTAAAATTGCACTATGTATGAGATAGAGATTACAAAAATAGGAGGCGAAAATACACACAAAGTTGGGCCTTCTTCCTCTCATCTATTTTTCTTTCTTACTCTCACACACTCACGCTCTAATGTTTTCTGCTCTTCCACTTACTCTACTTAACCTGCCTGCTTACATACACACACACATATATATAAGAATATACATAAGACTTGGCAGTAGCTGGACTACCACGTCTTACTCCATGGTTGGTGCACGGTTTCCAAGAAGCATGCATCAGATCAGCAACAGGTGACACATGCCTGCAGTAGCAGCAGACAGATCTGCTGTCTTGAGTTTCCAAGGTTACCTAAATAGGCAGGTCAACCTACCCCTTTTCAGACATAGCAGGTGTTCTGTGTTGCCTTAATAAGCTGGTCAACCTTGTTGACCGTCCTCCCATTCAGACCGATTAATGTCCTGTTGACCGTCCTCATTGTTGTTCTGAGAACCCTCAGCCAAACCGGTCAACTTAAACTTTCAGCCGGTCAACCATATTGACCGGCTGTTGACCGTCCAACCGGTTAACGATGTTAACTGTCCATCCGGTCAACCATGTTGACCGGAACTTCTTCACGGTAGTGATTTCCAACAGTCGGCCCCTACACAGACAAGAATAACTGCAATTTCAATAAGTGCAGTTATTGAATGCCCAAAACTTTGCTCGAAACAGCCAAAAAAAAGCAATTTTCAATAACTACACTTAGTACTACACGCCGGTAAACCCTTACATTCATTAAAATTTGAAAGCAAAACACCGCGAAGGAATAAAAAGAGCAATAAAAGACCAATAAACTGGTCAAACAAACTACTCAAGAACACTGCCCATTCAAAATTAGAGAGATAGTCCGAAATCCTCAAAAAATTCTGCAATAACAACTAATCATATAGCACCAAGGAAGCGAAAATCACTCCATTGCCGCTACCAATCAGCCAGAAACATCAGCCAAAATTACTCAAAAAGGTATATTGTAAATCGAACATTCTCTGGAACATATTACCATACGCTCTAATGGCTGCTATTAAAATGGCAGTTAAAGCAATACAGCATTGAGAAAGCACAAAAAAAACAAATAATATATACCATTTTATTCCCACTACAAGTAGTGGAAACGAGCTTGGAGGACTCATCCTCTGAAATTGCATCCCTCTTCCTCTTTTCACCACCACCACCACAGAGACACCCACTCTGATCAGTCACCGTCGAACCGTCAATTGAGCCGTCAAGGTTCACTGCACCAGCAGTTTGCACCAGAAACGCACCCAACAAACTATGCCTAAATCCTCCATTCCCTATTTGCAACCCCAACACTTCTCCAGCCTCCCCTCCACCACTACCAATACCGGCTCCGCCGAGCGGCCAAATCTCCGCCAAAAAAGGGTTCGCCGTCGGGAACGAACCTTCATTGATCAATGAAGGATCCATTTCTAGGAGAACTTACATCAAAATACTTGCTTCAGCTCTTCCTAAGAAAAATCAGTGCATGGGTTTTAACGGCCTGGAGTAGTCCGGAAGTTGATTTGTGGAATAGCGTGTGAAATTAGGTGAACAATGAAATGGGTATGTTCTGCTAATGAGCAGTGGGGGAGGAAGGGGAGGAGGACAGCGATTGAGAGAGCGTCTGCAATCTCTGTACTCTGTCAGCCGGGAGGAGGGACAATGAGAGATAGAGAGACAGAGAGAGAGTGAGTGTGTGTGCGCGCCCGTCTGTGTTTGTGCAGTGCGCCTACTGCGCACGCTAGCTCCCAGTTATGAAGAAAAGGATTGCAGCAGTGCTAAGAGGATCCTGTATGTCGACTACTTTTGACGCTACTCACGGAATCGAAACTACTCGCTCTGCTGAAACGCCATCGATATCCACAAGTGGACCTCCTCCATAAGTACTGTGCACTGTCCGTACCAGCTTTATTCACCTAAAATCAATATGACTTTCTTAACGAATTCAGTATCATAACTTCAAAGCGCTCACAATTTTACTGCAAGTAATCACATCTTAACTGGTTCCTAATATTCACTCACCATGAAACTAGCGCTTGCTCAACATATTTGATAATTATATGACACCCAACAAAATAGCAGACTTACTTCTAACCTCAAGGGAACTCATAAACCAACTACTCATGGCAATAGTGCACTATTCACAACACTTGAGCTCGCAAACTTCTGTTTTCATATTGGTCCTAATGCTCATGAAGGTAATCGGCTCATCATATATCTTTTATCATCAACCACGATAACATGTATTGATCATCATATGATGTAAATCTCACATTAGAGAGCCAATTTTAAGTGGGTTAGCTTATAAATCTGAGAGTCCTCTCTCATACTTATAACTTATAAGATACGAATCATAAAATATTCTTTTAAT
>JAODPA010106527.1:0-20291 GCA_025585075.1 Nepenthes mirabilis
TATTAATTTTGTTATTATATAATCCCGAGTCAAACTATCGGGATGTTACACTTGCGGGCAGGATCGAGGCACAACTTATGTACCATTACGCCGACTGGAATCCCAGGCATGTCAGACAAAATCCATGCGAAGACATCAGCATTCTATCATAAAGATATTATTAGCTCGTTACGCAGTGTCCCGGTGAGTGAGCCCCCAATCTGTACGCACCTCTTCGGGTCCTCTGGAGTCAGTGGGATTAGATCGGTTGTCTCGCTGGACTGCATCTGCTGCAAGGTTGCCTCTTCTCGATGGTCGAGTTACTCGGCTGCCTTTCTGCTACCCCTTCGAGCAATCTGGGACATGTAACATGTCCTCCAAATGACTTGGTCACTTAACACTTTACCTATATCGCATACTATTGGAAACTTCATCTTGAGATGCGGTATTGATGCGATGGCTTCGAACGTTGTTAGGCATGGACGGCCTAGAATAGCATTGTATATAGAAGACACGTCGACGACCAAGAAGGTGAGTGTGCAACTCGTCATTCTTGGGTGCATGCCTAGGGTGACCTCCGACTGGACCGTTCCTTGGATAGTTACTGGCTCGTTGTCAAGGCCATAGAGCTGGCCTTCGATAGGTTTCAGTTGGTTCTTTTTTAAACCAAGTTTGAAAAAGGTTTCAAGATAAAACAAATCTCTAAAACTTCCATTAACAATAAAAACTTGTTTCAGTTGGTAGTCAACGCTACTATCCGAAACGAGTACTGATACAATAAGAGAATCTACATGGGGGAGATTACATGGTCAATCTCACTATCACTAAAGCTAATAACATTGTTTCTTGTGCGCTACTTCTTTCGCCCAGTCTGTTGCTCCTTGTGATCCGCCGAGGTCTTGATTGGTCGGATTGTGATAATATTGATCACTCCAACCGCGATTCAATTCCATAGTTGGGAAGGCTCTGGTCCTTTCCTGCCTGAGATGCCAAAGCTCTTCTTGGGGTTGCTAACGAACCGAGTGAGGTGGCCCCTCCGGATGAGCTTCTCGATCTTCCACCGAAAAGTCTTGCAGTCTTGTGTGAAGTGTCCGAGAGATCGAGAAAAATTACAGTACTTGGCTGCATTTCCTTCCTCTACTTTCTTAAGTGGTTTGGGACACTTAAGAAACTTTCCTCCATGAATCTGTATGAGGACATTAAAACGAGTGTCAGTTAGGGGTGAAAGGTTGATTGGCCCATAATCCTTTCGCTTTGGTGCTCCGGTCCTGTGCTGCTTCCTACGGGAGTGATCGCCGCTATTGTACTTCTTTCTCTAGGTCAGAAAATAGTGAGGTTGTTCGATCTTTTCGGGATGCTTAACCTCATTGGCTTTTTCCGCCACTGCGTAGGCCTCAGTTATTGACTCTGATTCCCGAAAGGTCTGCGGGTTCTTGTGGGCTAGATGATTGAAGAAGTCATAATATGTCAAGGCTGAGATAAAATTGCCAAACTTCATCTCCTTTGTGAGTTTGGGAATCCTTCTGGCCTCTGCTGTGAAGCGCTCTAGGAATTTTCTTAGATTTTCTCCCTGTCTTTGCTTGATGTGGGAGAGATGCTAAGGTTATTTCTCTTTCCTGTGATTAGAGGGGTACTTGTCTGAGAAGATATCAGTGAGCTCCTGGAAGTTCCAGCTCGAGTTTGATGGGAGCCAGTGGAATTAGATCCGAACGAACACGTAATCGAGGGGAATTTTTTTACTTTCTACAACTTGGAAAGAAGGCGGCTATCAATTTGGTAAGGAGGTGATTTCGAGTATCAACCAACCGACTAATCCGTATATGAGTATATGTAAACCCTAGAACCAGAACAGAAATTCGGAATTATTTGGAAGATACAAAACCAAAAATTGTGGTATTTGCTATAGCGCGCATCCCTTTTTCCGCTGGCTTCAAATCCACTATATTCTAATTCGATTATAGAGCTCATCAAAAAAATTTTACCGCATACCCATAGCATAGTACAAAAAAATTACGCGAACCCCAATAAGATTCAGGCATGATCAATTGCGAAATGCTTTTCTAGAGTCCCAAATAGGATACATTCTCGGAAAATAAAATTTCCATCGAAGAGAAGCAAATGAAAGGTTTTCATAAAACCATATATGGGGTCTGACGCCTGTCCAGTGCCGGAAGGTCAAGGAAGAACAAAAATCGAAAGCTCTAATTCAAAATTGCAAAAGCGCTTCTCTTTGCCCCTTAAGTAGAAGGACTAACGTACTTTCTTATTGAAATAATTTTTATCTTGGCGAAATCCATTAATTAAACCAAAGGCCCGATGTCATTCCTAAGGTTAACTTTTGTAAATCGGGATTCGGCATTTTTGAACCACGAAACGCACTTAAATGCTGTCAACTTTGCCTTCCTACTCAAGGCATCCGCGATCTGATTGGATCGATGATAAAATAGAATCCTGGTTCGTCAGTTCTATTTATCGATGGGGGCAGGGAAACCTGTGGAAGCTTTTACTCGAGGGGGTGCTCTTGGCCCGGGGTTGAAGAAGGTCCCAAGGGTTCGGTTGTTCGCCGATTCAAGTGGTACGTGTTTTGGGTTATTCGATCAAGTAGGGGAAACTCAATGGAATTAATTCAGCACACTTCCACTGCAGTGTCTGAGAGAAAGGCAGTTCTCTTTAATGAATTTCTAGGCGAGACAAAATCCAATCCCTTCGCTTCACGCCAGGCTTGGAAACCGATAACTTAAGCCTCTTTCTTAGGGCAAGAAAGAGGGATCATAATAGAAGACTCACTCATGGGTATGCAGTGAAATTTTTTTGTTGAGTGAACTGTATCTTCTTCGTATTAGTTGACCATCTGCGACCTGCAAGTTTTCCGGAAAACGTCCGGGTCGAAATATGGCTTTCGTGATGTTCCCTGACTTCTAATAAAGTCTTTCCCTCGAAATGCTCCAATAAGCCCGTGGATATTGAGGTTCCACAAGTGGTCCTTCACTCAGACGTCGCTCGCTTCTTTTTGGGTGTGAAGCAAAAAGAAATATTTTTTGTCTAGGCTCACTTTTCACACTAGGAAACTTAGTTGTTTTGTGATAATTTGTAAAAAACATACGCTCTTGAGAAAAAGGATCATAATCCACAAGGGATTCCAAAAATTTTTAATAGAAAATAGACTGCGAGGAATTGACGATTAAGAGCTAAATTGGCTAAAGGGATGGGTCGTAATTATTATGGGGAACCCGCATGGCGGGAGAGAGAAACAAGATGCATGGTCGTTTGTCAAACTAACGAAGTAACCCCATCCCCAACAATCGGGGACTTCCACGAAATGAAAACGGGCGGCATCCTGGACAATTAGACATCCAACCCGTAATCGCAACGACCCAATTGCAAGAGACGAATTCCTAATTGGAATTCGGGGATACTTTTTAATTGCACACCCTTTTCTTGTGTTGTGTTGCAAAGAATAATGATTCTTGTTCCAAGGGTTGGGCTGTTCACCCATCAAAGTAGTACGTGAGCATCCACATACCCGATAAGAACAACCACCGAAAGCACTAAAAGGAATTTTTTTATTTCCAAAACAAAAACAAATTTGAAGCAATGACGGTATCAGAGGAATAAGTATTGGCTAACTTTGTGCCACTCGGCCAAACGAATATTTCACATAGAGCCGACAAGAAATTCAATTAATAGGTTGAAGACTAGGAAGGCAAATTTTTATTCCTAGAAGGATTTGTTCCTCTCATTTATCATAAAAATTCTCGTAGAGTCGAGAATGAAGTTTTCATTCTGATTATAATTTCTAGTAGGAATACTGCGTCCACCATGAAACTTGTGATTCGAAAATCCACGATTTGAATTGATGTCCTTTCATTGATTTCTCCTATAGGTAACCACCGTAAGCTTTTCCTCGTTTGAACCTCCTCCTTATTTGTTTGTGGAATTTGAGGGGGAAGGAAGATCCGTGAATGGAATGATTGATGAATTGAATAAAAAACTTTCAATTGAACTAAAAGAGGCGATCAGAGTGGTACCCGAATCCATTTATGATCTCGAGCCCGAACCAAGGAATCCCTTAGGTATGATGCAAATTATAATGATTAAGAATGATACTATGAAGTTTATTTAAAAGTTGCGAATATTTATTTATTTTTTAAACGAAATCTCTTATGACAATGATAACAAAGGGATATTAAATGAATGGAATTTACAACTTAAACAAACTTTTCAAGCACTTAAAAGGAACTACTGTTTAACTATTCTATTATCGGCTTCTGCTTCCTCAATGAATGTCATGGTAGAATGTGAAAAAGAAAACGGCAAATCCAAGCCGGGTGCTGTAGCGAAACTGATTGCAAAAGAGGGGAAATCGACTTTAGACTCGTATGTTCACTTCTACTGGTATTTTCACTAGGATCAAGACTGCCCATGGATTTTCAAATTCTTCCTCAATTAGTTAAAAGAATGAAATTGGCTGATACCAAATAGCTGCTAAAAAACACAAGCCAGAAAAGATTGGTATTTTTTCACAAAAAGCAGATATGACATAACAAATCTAGTGACCGCGCCAAGTGCTATTTTTACCTAAGGCTTTGCTACACAAAGGAGTCTTTGTTTGTATCATTTCCCAGAAAGTTGAGTAGCGTAAAGGCCTTAAGTCGGGGAGCGGCCATAACTTGACAAGGCAAGAGAGCGATGCTACTACGGGTTAGTGTGAACTTATCCATGCGGTTATGACTTGTCAATCGATTCATGACCTTTCGAGCACAATCAATATCAATTTCCAATGATCTTACGCACTACAGCCCTATCCTGCCGTATTTGTGGTGCACAATTTCGTCGCATGCTGTTAGAGGAAGGCGGCTTCCACGGAAGGTGAATCAACTTATTCGCCTCTGAGGTTACTAACTCCGATTCGTATTTTTTATAGATTTCTTTACGGATACAAATTACGAGAATGTATAATTTTCCTCAAATTTGTCCTCACCCTCGCGGGATCATAGCTGTCCCGAATTCAAGTTGATTATGTTTTAATCATCCACTCCTTTTTGCTCCATCTCAATGGTAATTACAAGGGGTTTACCGCTTTCACAGGCTTTATTTTCGTTACATAGTCATATCATTTCAATTTGTATTTTGCCAGCATGACAGCAAGGAGTCAACTGAGTGACTATCTTGTCTTTATCATGAGTCATTTTCCTTGGCTAGTAAGTCCGTGGGAAGGCAGTGGAAGATAAAGAGTATACAATAATGATGTATTTGGCGAATCCCTGGAGATCGTTTGGATTCTATTAGTAATGTGGATAAAATTTCTCTTTGCCAAGGAGAAGACGCGGGTTCTTCTTTCTCACTTTTAAATATTCGAAAAGGGGGGGATCAAATGGTATATGGTAGCTTGGAGGATTATAAGTATGACTCGCCTCCTATTGGTACTAGTAAAGTAGGATTGACCTGGGAAACGAAATCCTAAGCACGTAAGTTTAAAGCCAGACAATGGAATATCGGACCATATTTGCTTTTGCGCCATACCAATAGTTGAGACCCAATCCGGAGACGTTTCGGCTTATATTTCTACTAATGTAATTTCCATTACAATAGGAGCCCTACTTTCCTCTTTGCGACCTCATCACTTCAAAAAAAAGAAAGCGCTCTTAGTTCAATTCAGTAGAACGTGGGTCTCCAAAACCTTAATAAAAATTTTATTAAAATTGTATTTCAATTAGATTCTATATTATTAGATATCGACCCGTACAGTGCTGTAGCTAACTCGTTAAGTATTGTATCTACATACTTTTTGGGGTTGCTAGGTAATATCCCGTAGCAAATCAAGGTGCGGAGTCAGATCCTCGATTCGACAAGTTTGATTTTTTCTGATGGAGTGGAGCTCGAGTAGAAATATGGATTCATTTACAGTTACACCGATTTGTTCGACGCTATACTTAGTTTAGAAGTTTCCTTTCAAATAAAAATGTGATTGGTCCATGTACCTACATCAATTCAAACATTGAATAGCATGGCCTGGGGCTAAGGTGACTCGAGTAGGAGAGCCGTGTTTTGGTTTCAAGCTGCTTGATTTACACACAAAGAGTTTAAGGATTTTCTTAGGGAAAACTGAAACACTAGTGTGGTCTGAATTCCCAAATCGGCAGTGAAGTCTATTCCAGTATCATCCTTGATAGGATTTCATTCACCCCATGGATGGGAACTCATGAAGATGATAGAGGGCCAACTATCATTGCGTTGCACCCCCAAGTTTGTTTTAAAAAGAATCCTAGTAGTCTTTCTTTGATTTTTGTTACAGACTAGGCTGGAAGTGATAGCAGGATGAGTGCCAACTACAACTACTAATGCTAATGTTCTGCTGCACAGAAAGTATCATCAGAAATGAAATTCCTAATGTCCCTGACACTGAATAAATGTATTTCAACTTCACGTGAAGAATGCCTTTCAACAACACACCGAACTATAAAGAAATATGTGAGTGGCTCTTTATAGAGACTTAGCCCAATGGGCGGGCATTTTACCAGAGGTTTCTATTGTATCAATCTACCCTTGTGTGATTCCTGTTGAAGCATATACTCGTACTCGGGGGGTGGGTGCAGGGCGGACGATTTCAAAGCGGACTCCCTCTTCATTAGATAGAGAAGATTACCAAGATTTTGTGATCCGCGGCCGAACTTATTCCAATTCCGAGATCTCGGATCGAATCGGTATATCTTTAATTCCTTTCTATTCATTATTATCGCTCAGCTTTGTAGACAAGGCTTGTTCCGTACTTGACTTACGAGCTCGTGTAGTACTCGCCTCAAGGTAGAATATTCGTGTGGTATTTTCTCAAATTTTGGACATGTAATGCATGTTCCTTCTTAAGTAAGGCCATGGTTGGGACGGGACGGAAGGCGAGGCCCCTAGCGTTGGGGATGTCTGTGGAGGAAGCGGTGGAAGAACTCTGCTACTCAGCAAGGCTTCCTAGGCATACAAACCACTTTCGCTTTGCCTTATACTCTCTTTTGTTATAATTGATCCTATTGATAATACAGAGAATGAATCTGTCGTTCAATCTTGGGGGATTTCTAATGGCCCGAACAACGTTCCTTCCCCATATGGAGTTCAGAACCCACCTAAAGGAGAATTTGGTGTCTTTCCGATCAGGAAACAGAAACTCAGAAAGAAATGGGAGTCGTTTCTCGGGAATTCTTATTAAATGCTGGACCAAATCTTATGGGCCATTTACTGTTGAGTATTTCCCTCCACTGAATGGAAGCCGAACGGCTTGACTAACAAGCGAGAAACTTCACTTTGAGAAAGAAAGAGCGCAAGCTCAAAGCTTAAAGGCAAATATCACATTCCTATGATATAACGTTCGATAAGACTTGCATATTCTTCAAATACCATGGTCTAAAAACATTTTTGATTAGTTGATAATTTTCTCCATTCCTCTTGTATATTGTCGTAACGCCCTTAATGTTAGGTTTTGAAAAACACAAGAGATTCCATCCCTGAAGGATGTTAGGTAGGCGTATTGATGCTTAGAATCAGTAAAAAGTTCGTGAGGTGCCGCTCTAGCTTCTCCCATATTTCAGAAGAGACAAGGGTAATCTCTGACTATCATCTATGATAATATCAATGGTGCCTTGTTGTGTTGTATTTTGTGATCTTCTGCTTTAGTCCGCGTTTTTCGGATAGCACCTACTAACAAAAAAGGGGGGCAAGCTTGCACGCTCTATTTGAGACTAACTGCACACTCACACGATCTTTGCCGAGAGATAAGAGCATTCGGTGAAACCGATGAACAAAAGCAGCTGGATCATTGGCTAAGGAAGATGGAGATAAAAAAGAGGACTACAAAATAGAACATCGTAGACGCCTTATATTATAGAAAGGTTTGTAGAAAGGGGCTTCAAGGTAAAAAGACTATAGATGCAAAATATAGAAGGGGAATAACCACATGCTCCATCGCTTGTGCGGGGCCCCGTCAATTCCTTTGAGTTTAGTCTTTCAAGCGATAAGAAACCTAAGCTCTTTTATTTGATATTTGAAGTTGTATGTAAACCTAGAGCAATAGCATGATGAACCCTGCTTTGATAACTGGGCTTGTGCTTTGACGACTGGGCAAGGCTAAACAAATTCGAAATAATTCCTTCCTTCTTTGGGGTGGCTTGTTTTGGTTTTGGTCATTTGCGGGCAGTGTCTCTTTCCTTCCATGTGGGTCCCCTCCCGCAATAGTACCTACAGCTTCTCCCAATTTTTTGGGGTTGCTAACTCAACGGTAAAGTACTCGGCTTCAAATTTTATCTTTGGCCCAATTATCGACTTTGTTTGTATTTTATTCAATCAGCAAAATAAAACCACGATTATAGGACCAATTATACATTACATTCATAATTTTGCACATGTTCGAGCATCATTGATCAACTCCTTATATTGTATTTCATAACTAATCGATTGGGCAGCAGCCCGTAGACCACCTAAAAAAGAATATTTATTATTTGATCCAATAAGCAGTGATAATTGCCCTATGAGGACTCGCTGCAAGCTACAGCTTCAAAGAGAGGGAGTTTCACCGACTGGAGGCCCGCTATGCTAAAAGCGAGAGAAACCCCATCTAGGAAATGCGCATTTGTATTATTTTGAGTTTCCTCCCTTTCTTTCTAAACAACAACTGGAACTAAAACCGTGTACCATACGTACATACCTGGATATCTGTCTATTTTCGGGATTTTTTATTCATGGACATTGATAAGATCCTTCCATTCGCTGATAGGATCCCCAATACAAGATTGGCCCACGTTAGGATTGGATTTGGAATGGGAGCTACACGTTAGCACTTGACTTTATAACTTTTCCGATCGTCTTTCTCTGAGGAAGAGGCGAAACATAATCAACTTGAATTCGAGAATCCAAGCGCAGGCAAGTCAGCTAGCGAACCGATCTGCATAGAATGCGATACCATGCCTTGTCACAAATAAAAGAAGGATCTAACCATTATAATAATATAATGAAATTACGTCGATACTTCCACATATACAAGGACGTGCTGTAGGAGTAACTCATTACCTTCTGGGTGGAATTGCCACAACATGTGCTGATATAAAATCGGTCTATTTTCAGCATCATATCCATAGTTAGCGTGTGACTGTGACTTTCTTCTTGAAAAGCTATTCCGACATCCGGTTAGAGCACTAGCTCTTCGTCAATTTTACCCTAATCAACCGACTTTATCGAACCCTCATACTGATCAAGCAACCTGACCGATAAGCCAACAAAAAGCCGTATGATAGGCGGTAACTACGAAGAACGTTCTTCTCCAAGACATGAGTCAAAGAAAGGAATTCTACAGTAAGAAATAACATAAAATCCTTCCGAATGGGATAAATATGCCTTTGCATCTAGCATTAGGTAGACCTCATAGAATAACTGTTTCTAATTCCATTCATTTAATATCCCTCTGGTGTCATTGACATAAGAGATCATGTTTTCATGTTCCAATTGAACACTTTCCATTTTTTTGTACAAATAAGAATCTCCTTCGTTACATGATTTTTCGAAGAAGGCTCGACCAAAGAAATAAGTCACAAGGATTAGGGTATCCCCTTTAATCGTTGCTACAATAGCGCCTTTTGCCTCCCCAGCCTGCAAAGCAAGGAAAAGCCTTGAGAAGAATTCATCCTATCTGATTCAAATCCAATATAGCACCTATGGGTATTATTACAGCGTTCTCTACCATAGAATTTAATTGGAGAAGCACTCTGATAAACAGATTTGATCTTTCATCTGCCCTGGCTTGGTGTAGAATGGGAGGGTAGAGTACCAAGACATAGGGGGCTGCGTCTCAACTAGATCCATTCAAAATAGTCAGATTATCGATGAGAACAAATCTATCGGCACCATAGCAATGGCATACAACTTTGGACATGAATCCACGTTGGAAGGACATCATACCAAAGTCGTACAATTAGGACTTCGATGTAAACGAGGTGCTTTACCTAACTGAGCTATAGCCCTTGTGTTTGTGCTATAGCCCTTGTGTTTGTACAATTAGTCTGATTATCGATGAGAACAAATCTATCGGCACCATAGCAATGGAAAACAACTTTGGACATGAATCCACGTTTGAAGGACTTCATACCAAAGTCGTACAATTAGGACTTCGATGTAAACGAGGTGCTTTACCTAACTGAGCTATAGCCCTTGTGTTTGTGCTACCTATTTTAACAGGATGCCCCTAATAACCAACGAATGGCAAGTGCTTTTGGTTTACACCCATTATCTCAAGTTTTGGATTGAACTATCGAAAGGCAACTCTGACTTTTACGTTACGGTTCGAACAGGCACTTCAGGACCCGCCAACGCTTGTGAAAACCCAAGTCGGTCAGTCTTCTCCCGAAGTTACGAGGCTATTTTGCCGAGTTCCTTAGAGAGATCAAAAATCTTTCTCTTATTCATCTGCAGCAGACGGCGCCTCGCATATGGGTAGCAAGAGGGCGCTTATGCCCCATTTGAATGTAGCAGACAACTGCGGGGCTCAAAAATTGATGTGTATTCGATATCTGTTTGATTGACATTATTCTAGTTGGGCCAACGGGAGGAAAATCATAGCCCGCAGTATAAGAAGTGAGTCTGTCTGTTCCATTTGTTTCCTGCGGTACGTGTCTCGTTTAGGTATAATAACAGTACTTTTAGGGGGGAAATGAGAGGCCGATCGATGGAAACGAAACTTGTAGTAACGAACATATTTCTAGCGATTCACAGGGCATCATCAAATGATACAATCACAATACTACTTGATTGAAATGGTTCTCACAATAGTAAAGAAAGTGAAAAAGAAAAAGAAAAGGCTTCGAGGAAATGTGCAAATGTCATGGCAGGAGCGGGTCGGTCAGTCTTTGTTTTTCACCAGGTAATCTTTTTGAGTCCAGGATATCGAAAATAACATCTATAAAGAGTTGCCTTTCTTTCTGCCTCTTCACTTAGCGCGCTAGAAACTAACAACTTCCAGCAATAGCCTAGTATTGAAATATCCCACGAAACCCTTGGGATAGACATAGACGCAGGAGAAGAGGCAGCAGAACAGTCTATGCATGGCGAAAAGGAGCATTGGAATGGTATTCATTGTACAAGGACGTGCTGTAGGAGTAACTCATTACCTTTTGGGTGGAATTGCCACCACCTTTTAGCGTTCTGGGCCCTTGAAAAAAGAAAGGATCCCGATATGTAGAAGGCCTTTCCTTGAAAGAGAGAAGGACTCCGCAGATGCCCCTGGGGTGAATGGCTATTGTGCGACTGTGAACGGATTAGCAAGACGCTTTCGTCCACTCAGCCATCTCTCCATGATTTATCTTTCATCTTTCGTTTCTTGAGCAATTACACATTTAGGCCCCTAAGACCGTGACCCCGGGATGCCGAAGGCATCCTTGGGGTGATCTCGTAGTAAAATCTTCTTTGTTTCGTGGTAATAATGCCAAACTCTGCAATCCCTTGTTAGAATCAATAGGTCTTCAAATTGTTCATCCGGCTCTGAGTTCGTTCATGGTATCCGTGCTTCCCTTGAAAGAAGGACTCAGCTCAGTAAGTGAATTTTCATGTTCAACCAACCAATCCATTTTTTTTTATAAGATAGAACCAACCGAGAAAAAAATATCAATAACAACTGTGATAATGGAACCAACCAGCAAAAAGTATTTAGGTAGCAATCCATTCTATAATTGTTCTCATTACCCCTCGTGGGAAAATGATCCCATGGGGTCCATTTAATAGAGGATCATATTTTTTAGTCAAGTCCGTAGCGTCTACCATTTTGCCATATCCCCTTTTTTAGAAACGACTACCATTATTAGGAGTATCAAACCAATAGCGATTAAGATGTAAGATGAGAAAGAAGCAATTTCCCATTTATAGCTATCCTTGGGTTGGACGAATTATCTGATCGAATTTCTTGTGCTAGAACTTTGGCTCGAAAACACAAAAGTACTAAATTTTCAAAAAGTTCCTCTGAAAAACAGAAGGCTCAGCCTACGAGGCATGAGACAATATTGACCGAGGGAAGATGCCGATTAGTAGTATAGGAACGTGAAATGGTTTCACGAGATTCAGCAAATTGTCATGATCGTGGGATGTCTTTCCAGTCCTTCCTTCCTAGCCACAGGAGAGCAAATGTGGAAAAACAAGTGTTTCCACAACCCACATTAATAGCAGGCTTGATTCCCACATTGAATAGATCTATAAAACTATTTGACCCTCAAATTTGGAGTGTATTTTGGCTTTTTGACCCTATATTGTAGGGTGGATCTCGAAAGATACTTGAACCTCTTCCCCAGGGATCCCAGATTAGGGAACCCTAGGAGCAACTGGCTTTCATCGTTTTCATGTGATTATAGGTACTCTAAGCTTTGTTGCTTTCTTACGCTCATGACTAACCAACCCGGATCTGCCCAGCTCTCTTTCCTCACTACTACCTTTCAAACCCGGGGCTTTGCATTATTTGATTCATCATATTTTCCTCTCCCTCCGTCCACGAGTTAGGTTGGCCTGGGTTCTTGATCTGTATCCAAGTTCAGTGGAGTATCATAAGCCCCTCAAGTTTCCGCAAGCAAAAAGGACTATAGAATCACTACACGATCACGATCAACTATACCAAATACTTTAAATTCATCATTCCATTTCAATCGATTCAGAATGAAAGGGCTCCCTTTGCATCAAAGAAGTATTAAGCTAAGCTCACGCTTGTTTATTCACAGCAAAAAATTTTCTTTGTGCGTCGGAGGAAACGTGGGCATTTATTACTTGGACCATATTCGCTTTTTTTTTGCTAGGAACTTATATTCCTTGGGGATTGTTGATTGGTGCTGAACTAACCATTTGGCATTTAATATTAATAAAAAAGGTTGGCTTGATTGGACCAATAAAATGAAGTATCCAGGCTCCGTCACATTAAAATTACCTTCTGGGGATGTCCGTTTGATATCCAGAAACTGCTACTACAATTACTGCGAGCAAACATAAAATAGGGGAACCCTACCTTCTCTGATCCATTCGATACGTGCAATTTCTTTAAAATTAAACCCACTGGTGGCCATTCAGGATTTCTTTGATCCCTATTTGATCTAGATCTAAACCCTTTCCCGGAATCTCTCTTTGATTGATCAATGTGTGATATTGGCCTTTTTTCTTTAAGAAAAACGTCTTTAAAATGTTTCACTTATTGAATAGGGTTGTATGGTCGGACCGTGACCCTTTGATCATCGCATTGAGATTCATGCACAATTGAGAACAGCTTCAGTTAACCATGTCTTTCTTTGAATAAAAGATCTACTCCTTACTCAAGTTCTTATTGAATTCACCCGACCCGATAGAACCCATTTTGGGCATGAGAGTCCAACTACATTGCATTGCCAGAATCCATGTTGTATATTTGACAGAAAGAAAATAGTATTTTTATTTGAACACTGTGGTAGCACTCTCGCGGCCCGCACCGAAACAGTGCTTCTATATTTCGAACCTTAGCTCCATGGAACTTAACCTGAGCTCGGAGAAGGAAGAGATATAACGCTACGCGAGACCATAGAACAAGACAGAATCCGATCAATTGCGTAAAGCCCGCAGTAGCAACAGAACCAAGGATATATTTTCCAAATTCATAGGAGTGCGTCTATGTTTCTGATTCGATTTACACGAATAGAAACGATAAAAATAAAATGCTTAGCTAATTCAAGGCGTCTAACCTGTCTAGACAAAGCGAAGATCCTCCAGAGAAGCCAACTCAATAAAGAGAGCACCACGAAAAAAGTAAACTATGGTTGCCCACTGATCTGATCAAAGGAGCAGACCGATGGGGTTGTTTTTCAAAAAAATTTCGGATTGCGTAGTATTCCAAGAGAAATTGCTATATCCTCTATTGAAAGGAGACGACCTTTTTATTTTTTGATTACTTTTTCATATCACACGGGATTCCACGTGACCCACCCCAAGCCGTGCTTGCATTTTTCATCTGAAATAGAACGAGAAAAATGGAATTTGATTAACCGGGAGTTACGAAGGAAGCTTCGAGCTCATAGCTCTCATTGCGGGTTGGTTATTTGTCAGCACGGGTTTAGCTCTTCTTTCACAAACGAATCCGAGCGGAAATTGAATCTCAGAACGTATATGGATAGAACTTATAACGGGGTCTCGAAAAGTATACTAGGCCTTCTAATTCTTTAAGAGGTTTTCTTCTTATCTATCTCAATACCTCGCACAAAAAATAATAATTGTTGCACCTCACAAGTCACATTTCTATATATTCGAATTGAATTATATAAAATATATTTTTCCCTGGAGATGGAAAATTCGACCACCGGGTTTTAAGCGAACTCCCACTCGCTGCAAGCAAAGAGGAACGCGACTCGAGCCACGAGGTCCCACTGTCTTTTGAAAAAGCAGGGTCACCTTGTGTCCTTGAACTGGTAACCATCTTTCGGCTACTCCCAGGAACAGATCCAGTGGAGGCCAGGTGGGGCCTGTAGCTCTTTGGGTGTGAAGCAGTGTCGAAGCTTATCCCCTATCGTCTCACTGGCCCCTGAGTTGACCCTCCTCATGAATTGCATTAGAATTAGTATTCAAAGGAAGGGCAAATCGTCCGCCTTGCACCCACCCCCCGAGTACGGGGGAGTGTCATTAACAAAGAGCCGTAGGGTCAAATTTTTTTTTATTTCCCCTCTTAGAGATGCCCCAAGACAAAGTACAGCTGTTGGGAAGAGGATGGGGTTTCTCTCGCTTTTGGCATAGCGGGCCTCTTGGCTGGAAATTTCTTTTACCCATTTCTTTAGGATTCTAATTCAATGATGTATCAATTAGATGCATGAAAGTATCTTTGAAAAACCATAGGATAACTGTACGAAGTATTTGAAATACTTGGGTTAGCTGGGATGGACGGGGGCTTTTTCATAGAGTCATTCGGTCTGAATGCTATATCATAAACTCATCAATCAGTTGATTCATTCCAATTTTTTGTATAGTTTACACACCTTTGTATTGCCTCTTCTTACTTCCGTAAGGGCAGGTTCTTATGCGTTACTCACCCGTCCGCCATTGGAAACACCACTTCAAAGAAAGACAAGGTTAACTGAAGCTGTTCAAACAGGCTTAAGCTTTTTACAGTGAATTTTGAAGTTGAGTTGTAAAGCGAAATACCGAGGGATACAGATAAAGGGAAAGATGAGATGAATCCTGTGCTTCATCCAAATGTGTAATATTATTAAAACAATTTCAACTTGGATGAAATACATTTGATCCATATCCTGACATAAGAAGTCCAATGAGAGGATAGCTATATCTGCACGTGTTTAATAAATACAACCCGCTTGCAAGTTCGTTATTATGGGTAGTTTCTACAAAGGACCTGGCTCACTTTCCCTTGCCCCTTGGGAGAATAGATAAAGGGCCGTTCAGAACTTCCTTCTTGTATCATCAAACCGTCACCCATGAATCCGTTTTCTTGAATGTCCATCAGCGCTAAAGCATGGCCGTTTTGTATCCATTGAGCAAAGATGGGTTGTCTACGATTTTTATAGGGTTCCTCCTCCGAATGAAATTTAATAGGATGGTGCATGGCTGTCGTCAACTCGTGCCATAAGGTGTTGGGGAAACGGCTGCTAATGCCCCGTAGGCTGAGGAGCAAAAGCCCTTCAAAGTTAGCGAAAAAGTATCAACACATTGCCGAATCCTCCAGGCCTTGGAGACTCTGATGGGTGCAGGAGTGATCCAGATGATCCATGGGATCAGTGCTCCCATCGTAAGAGTCCAATGTTAGCATCTTGAACTTAGTCGGCAATAGGCGGTTCAAGATCTCAACAGTGAAGTAAGACCTCTCTAGATCGTTGACGTCCTTAAAGACGCTGTTCCGGGCTTCCTCAACTTTTACCTCCACTTTGGAGGCGTTTCCAGATTTCTTGGAGTTAAGATAAGTTTTCAACTATGTTTTTTCGGCAGTGGGTCAAGTAGCCGGCCGATTACTACCGCTGATGGATCGCTTGTTTCAGGAGACTCTCTCCTACGCCTGAGGCCTGGTTTCTACCCGAGAGTATCGGGGATTCCTCCTTTCTGAACTCTCATCCGAAGTCCTGCTATCCAAACATCCTCCGAGACCTGGACAGCTATGGGCATGTGAGGCCTCTAGAGCTTGAGTGTTGCCCGGCCTCCTGGTCTTCTGAGATGGCTACTTCTTCTTCTGGCCTCCTCTCCAAGAGGCTGAAGCAACGACTGTTGCGGACGGGGCCCCCTATTTCGTATTTTCCTGACGGGCCCAGAGCATTTGAAGCGTTTGATTCATGTTATTTATTTGTTCTGCCAGGTTCTGACAGAATTAAGCGGATACTCTATTGACCATCGCGTTGACCAGGTTACCAGTAGAGTGATCCTGATCGGGTGCGGCCGCGTCTCTAGCGGGACTGCTAGTGTGAGATGCCGATCCCAAAATATGATAAATATATAGTTATTAACTTAATAATAATTATGATTAGGCATAATAATAAGGGATAAATGGGTACCAAAATAAAAAGGAGCAAATAGGAAGAAAATGAGATCGGCACTTGAGCACCGATGAGGTGGCATTTTGCGAATACGGCCGCCTGATGGCCGCCCGAGGCGAGACGAGAGCGGTGGAGGATTACAGAGTGGCAATCGACGAGCGCTGGAGCGCCAACCCAGGCACCATTTTGCGAGAGGGAGCGCCCGAGGGCAGATCGATGGGTGCTCGAGCGCTGGCCCTCGAGAGAGACACATGACTTGCTTTCCTTCGGTTTTAAAAAGGGATTTGGGGCTCATTTGGCAGAACGAACGACAGCAATAAAGATGAAAAGGAGGAAGGAGGAAAGAGAAGGAAACGAAAAAAATTTACCTGTTCTGATCCGATCCTGATAAAAATAACGGTAGATAGCTAAGGCAAGTGTATTTTGAAGATTATTTACCGTTTTTATAGTATTTTAATATCTCTGAAATTGTATTTATGCTCTAAAACCTTATTTCTCCATGTTCTGTGTAAATAAAGTCTATTTCTACAAATTATTCGGATAAATTTTATGTTTATCTGCATGTATGACAATATATGGCATCGATTTCATGAAAAAATATGTATTTGGTATCCGATTTATGTCCAAAAGTTTCATGCGAAATCCTAGAACGAAAATGATGGATTCTGGTGTTTAAATTCCATAATTTGTGATATGTAAAGGCTTATTGATAAAAAGGTAATGTTCATATTATGATTTATAACTGAAAAATTTACAAAGAACTGCACTGTTAAGTTTCTATGGATTTCTGAAGCATTCTGAAGGATTGATTGTAAAATCCTAACTAATTTCTGAAATTTTATGAGTTATAAGTTAAGAAAATGAGAAGAAAATTATTGCTGATTCTGTCAATTAGGACCCATGATTGATATACGGTCAAGTGAGGTTATCCGACGTGCTTTAGAATATTACGGTGGTAATCGGGGATAACTCCGTCAATAGAATTATATGTGGTCTGCCATTCCTCGGAACGTTGCTGGAACTGACTTTGGAGGTCATAAATCATCCGTTGACTTTGATTTGTGTGCCCAAAAATACAATCGGTCTGTATTATCGTCACAATTTTTGACCTTAGATTGTATGATGAAAATAGAATCTATCCCCGATTATTCGCCCCATCGACTAGTAGGGTACGCTAGTTGGATCCCTAGGATATTAAACTAGAAATTTCTGAGAAAAATAAGTGAGATTTGTAACCATTTTATGAACCTCGATGTATGTTTAAGTAGAATCATACTTTATTCTTGTTTTCATAAACTATTTCTGTTCTTCTGATATGATATTTACGTGGCTTTCTACCCTAACATATTTATGTTATAGTCTGAAAGCATGATTTATGATTTTTGAGACCTATTTAGATGAAAATTGTGCTTTCCTCATGATTATTGTATGTGTTTCTATTTATCCGCACATATATTCTACATGAAAGTATTAATTATGATTTTTGAGACCTGTTCACGTTGAATCATACTTTTTTCATACTTTTTGTATATGTTCCTATTCTTTGACAATTTTTAGAACCATCTACATTTATATTCTACATGAGATCATTATATTTTACATGTTTTAGTATCTTATTGGGTTTCGATTCACTGTTTTATTTTTTTCTCCAGATAAGGCTATAGAGATAATACCGGATGATCAAGTATAGTTAGAGATTAGTAAGAAAGGTTTTGGAGTCTCGGTGAAGCCTTGAAGATTATCTTGAAGTATTTTAAAAAATCTGATAGTTCTGCATGTTCTATAGAGTTTTGTAAAGAAAATTATATATAAATAATTGTAGCATATTTTGTAAACTGTTAAAACTGTATTTATACTTCCGTAAATTATATCTTGGGTATAGTTATTTCCGCTATATATGTTTTGGTTTTGTACATGTTCTAAATGGCATCTCTCGTCTAAATTCTAATATAATAGATAGAATAGTTGTTCTAAAGGTATGGATGGCATTTGAGATATTGTGATTGTGTATTGTATAAGAATTATGGTATTTTGGATAGTTACGTACTTGTACTGGTTTCGCTTTTGTGTTATGGTTATAAGTTTGAGGTTTGGCTAATGAGTATGCTCTGTACAGATGTAAATAAGCAAGTTGTATTTTTTTGGTATCTGTCTAGTTATAGAGAAGACTCTGTCAAAATTTTTATTTAAATTAAATGATTAAAATTTATGTATTCTGTTCAATATCTGTTTGATGGAGGGTCCTATAAGAATTAGAATCCATTCCGTCACAGCTAGTTTGCGCATAGTGTTCACCATTGTGATTGATGACACTGATGGTGGAATTGAAGAGAGAAGTAGTTGTAAAAAGTAGTAAGCTTTTCATAAGCTTCCCACAAACGGCGTCAATAATGCGTCCTGGATCCAAATTACAAACATATTCGAGTCAAGTCGTCCATCTGAGTTTGACTCCGTCCACCGAATCATACACCACAACTTCAAATAAGAGGTCAAGTGTCCGCGGAATATTATCCCACTAAAAGCACTCTGACGCTTAAGTTAATAAATAGCCTTCAAAAGGTGGAAGGTGAATATAATGAGATACAGTATGGATGCAGAGTTTGTGGGAGTAGGATTGCTCTCGTAAGTAGAGAGATCTTGATTACTCATAAAAAGCAAAGTCTGTCAGTACTGAGTTCGTTAGGAACGCAATAGCAGAGAGAGAGAGAAAGCGCAGATGTGCATATAGAGGTTCCAAATCAAAAATTGCATCCTTCGATGGCACTTATTATCCCAAAAAACATATTTTAAGTGAACAACTTCTCTTATAAAATTTTAAATAAAGGATCGAAATGAAACCTCATATATTACTATAATAGACATCTAAATCGATAAACAATGAAATAATTAGATTTATCTCTAAATGTCTTTGTTGGAATAGTTTATATATATTCCAAATCAAATATTACATCTTCATATGTCAACGGAACCTCATAGCTCATTGTTTCCAAGGTGTACATGAAGAAAATCATATTAAATACAGACCTTATATATTTACTGGAATAGACGTCATGATGCCATTTTATGCACATATTTGTACTCGGCCTAGCATTAAATTTGATGTGTGATTATTGGATCGATATCAAGTTATTTCACTTTATGTAATTATAAAACTAAAAAAAATAAGTATATTGTAAAAACCAAGGACAATAAATTTGACTATAAATGTACTGATATTTTAAAGGTAATAGGCTATTTTAATTTGAATTTTGCTAGTTGTATCGACACTGTAAAATCTACTTTTGGATATATATTTTTTAGTTGCTAGTGTTAGCAATTTATGTGATATAAACAACCACAAATGCGGAATAAGGGATCACGTACTAACCTCCCGTCATTTGCCTTACTCTGTTTTTTGGTTTCTGGATTCACCCGATTTTGATCTTCTGAACACTACTTTTCTCCCCTTAGATGGTGTATTGCAGAGAATGGTGTCCAGGGATAAAACTAATTTTTATTATTTATAAGGCAATTTCATCAATTGCCTTTAATGACCATTACCAACGAAAGGGTAAAATGGAGATTAATGGGCACAGTAACTAAAGAGTTATCAGCAATTCATGGGCCACTTAATACTTCAATAATTGCAGGAACGGGTGAAGGAATTCCAGCGGCCTTCGTCGACGAATGAAACTGAAGCATCAACATTCTCCCACTTGGTCCATGTTTTATTTGATATGATAACCAAACCCATCGATCCTCAACCTTAAGAAATAAATATATGAATTATGGCGATAAGTCCTCTAATAATGAGTAATATCTTCTATATATTAC
>JAODPA010106538.1:0-12587 GCA_025585075.1 Nepenthes mirabilis
TTTACATTACGCTGTGAGTTTAAAAATGGATTGTTTGAATAGCTTTTTGATTAATCCAATGCTTAAAAATGAATACCCATACATGTAAATTCATCCGGACGAAGAGGAAGGAAAGTATATTATCCGGACCCGCCCTTTAATCATTCCTTCCTCTGTAAGCTTTCCCCGCTATACAAAAAGAGTCAAGCGAGGCCCCCAACGGTCTTTGCTTATCGTCCCTCGCTTTCCTCTTCTCTCTGCCGAATGTAGGAGTCTTCTCCTACACAAATGGACGATTATTTCGGCTACGATTATGATGGTTGCGACTATGATTGCAATTACGAACTCTACGAAAACGACGATGATCTGAGCGATCCCTTCGGTGGGCTTGACTTTGGAGAAGACGATGTCGATAGAGATCCGATTGAAGATTATGAAGGAGAAGTCGATAATTATTTCGAGGACGAAGGGGAAGTAAATTTCAACCAAGGCGACGATGAATACGAAGTCGGAGATGATGGAGGTGTCTATGATCGCAATGACGAACTCTATGAAAACTACGACGATCCCTTCGATGATCTGAGCGATCTCTTCGGTGAGCGTGACTATGGAGAAGATGATGCTGATAGAGATCCGATTGATGATTACGAAGGAGAAGACGATAATTATCATGAGGACGAAAGGGAAGTAGATTTCAACCCAGGCGACGGTGGATACGAAGTCGGAGATGATGGGGTCCACGAGTACGAACCGGAAGTAGAATTTGATGGCAGGGAAATTGATTTTGAAGCTGAACACGAAAATAACGAAGGCGATGGTGGAGTTGGAGGAGAAGATGGTGACGTAGATGACGACGATTATGAGGAGGAATCCGAACCCGTTCCTATTCCTATGCCTTACCATCATACTTCTTCTATTTACAGGACGCTTTTTCATTCCGAGCGAGACGTTGATAGAGGTCGAGAACAGGGAAGAGAGTTGAATCAAGGAAGTGACCGAGGAGTTCGAGTGACGACGTCGGAGAATGCGAGTGGACAAGTTGAACCGATGTCAGCGCAAGGGAGAGGACTTGACCGGGTTGATGGGAGACGAAATGGGGATATTGTGTTTTCCGGCTTTAATGGCGTTGGAGATGTCGGAAGAGGAGGACAACAAAGGAGAGAGGAGAATCAAGTGAGAGGGCGAGAAGTTCGAGTGTCGCAAGATGTGAATGGAGGAGTTGGAGCGGTGTCCGCGCAGGGGATAGGAGTTGGCCGCGATCAAGCTGAAAACTGTGGAGTGGGAGGTGGAGGAACATTGTCTGGAGTTAGCGGAGTTGGAGAAACTGAAAATGTGGAGAATCAGCAAAAGAGGGAAAATGTTGGACCATCATCACTGTCTAGTGGATCTGAGGGTGGAAGTAAGGAATTGAATCGGGGCGAAATTGATGATTTGTCTTGCCCAATTTGCATGGATCCTTGGACTAGTGATGGAGAACACGCTATCAGGTATAAATTTTTCCTTCCATTGGTTTAACATGGTATTATTATCTATGCTCAATTCTCATGTTTAACTGCGATGAGGTGTGAACTTTTTAGATTTTCCCTACTAAGTATCGCCCTTGCCAGGAAAATCTGCTTTGGGCTTCCACAATATTTGTGATATATACTAATATAGCTTATAGAATTGAGGTTCAGTGCGTATAACACAATGTACGACGTATAACACAATCATATTAGTCAACTCTGACGGATGGTCAGGTAAGAGAAAATGAGAGCATCATTTCCATATCTATAGACTGATTATGAGGAAATTTAATGCAATTTCATTCGGTTAGTCATGCATGTGCTACATTCTTTTCAAAATTGCATTATCTGATGCTAGCTATGATTCTGCTGAGGTCTGCAGTTGTCTTCCTTGTGGGCACATATATGGCATATCTTGCATCAAGAGCTGGCTACAGCAGCGGCAGAATTCGGGCAAGGCAGGTGTTCTTATCTGACTAAGTCACACGTTACGGATATGAACAAGATGATGCTTTAATGGTGTTGTCTTTCCCCTTTCAGTGTCCCCAGTGCAATAAATACTGCAACCTACATGATATCAGGAGACTTTATGGACCACGGGTTGCTGTTGTTGACAAGGAATTGCAAGAGGTTGAATTTCATTAATTTAACTATAAGAAAAATAAAGAATTTGGTTTTCATCAAATCGAAAGTGCTTAATGATAGTTTGTTTTGACACGGTCTCATTGTTTCTGCAGAAAATCAGGTCACTTGAGGCTAGATGTGCTTCACTGGAGCTTAAGGTAAGTGTCTCATACTGGCATTGTTTCCCTGTTTACTTTGTTTATTTTCTTATCTAATCCAGAAAAATGTCTTCTAATGTTCGTGTCTCATGGCTTTTGTGAGCACACAACTTATTGATCGTTACCATGGTTCTCTCAGTTCTCTGGGCCTGCGTCGACTATGGAACTTTCTCCTTAGGTTCTTTGGTTTTTTTGATACATCCATGTATCTTTCTTCCCCTTGGACTGTGTATCTTGTAGCATTATGAGATCTGAACAATCCAGCATACTGGGGCTTGGTTGTTACGACTGCTTTCTTATCTTTTATCTATTGAACTTCAATACAAGCAACTGAATTTTTAAAATTTTTTACTTTCGTAATGCAAGGAATGCTAAGCATCACATGTCCACGACACTGTATGCACAAGCATCACATGTCCATGAAACTTTCTGTATGCACAAGCAACACATGTCAATGACAATTTATCAATCCTTCCATCTAGCTTATGAGTGCATTGGTCTTTTATTTAATTTTTTTTTTTCATGCAACATCATAGAAACATCAACAAAGCTTCAATTCTTACGACACAAAGTCAGTTCACAGATTTTCTCGAATTGTCTATCCTATCTCACATGTCATGTCATGGGACTTAAGCTTTATTGATGTTAAAGAAGGTTTGTGTCGGGCATTTGCCTGAAGAGTGAAAGAAAGATAAGATATTTTTGAAAAATGGTACAATACTTGGGAATCAGCTTCGAACTTTTGTCAGGAACTTCACGAGATGAATCCTAATTGAAATAATTATGATTAGAATTAATTTTCCTTCTTGACTAACAACTCTTTATGACAACCCCATCCTATCACAAATGTAGTTACAGTGTTAAATAATATAAAAATTATCTGACCAATTTATAATTGTAAGATTTATTTGGTTTCTAGTGTAAAAACACTTGGCTTATCCATTGTGCAGATTTGCTTTTTTGTGATGGTCTTGCAGCTGGGCAGACATTGGCTTCATGTTCCTCGGGGTTTATTGCCCCTATTATTTGATGGTGTAGTGGGGATGAGTATACATAGACTTTGTTGGTTTAAGTTATTCATCTCCCTTTGAACTAGAGGAAAAAAATATGAGTTGACACTGCTGCGTACTTTTATTTTTGATTTGATGGAACCTAGTCTATCAGGGGTGAGACAACAGAGCTTGACCTAGAGAAACTCGAACCTAGAATTGGATGAATTTGTTGATTTTAATAAAAAGGATAGCTTAGTGTACAAAGCTCCCACATTACTGGTCTAGAAAAGGTTGAATATATGCAAGCTTACCCCCTACATTGTAGATAGGTTCCTTTCGTAGTTTGAACTTTGACCCCAGGTTTAATGTGTCTGTCAAATCAACGTGATTATAGCAGAACCTGCGTCAGAATGGCTTGATTGCCAGCACTAACTTTGGTTAATTTGTTGTAATGTTCTCTCTCGTGAGCATTTGCAGTTTGTATTTCAATGTTTGTAACCTGCTGCCCATGCAAATAGCTGAGAGTAGCAATGTAGCAGATAATGGCATATGCTTCCCTGTGCAGAATGCTGATTTGTGCAGAAAAGAAGCTGAGTGGCACCTAAGAGAAGCTCAATTGTCCCAGCATCTGAATCAAACTGGAGGAGGTACGTTTTTCTGCCTTGTACTTTCATTATGTTGTGCTATATAACTTTTCATCTCAGCATTGTCGGAATAGCACTGCTCATTTTGCCAATTACGATGTCATTTCTGGCTGTCTTGTATTTCTGTTTGCTGTAGCTTTTGTAATAGGTTATAGCCTGATTCCTTTGGGTAGATTCGATGATAGAGCTAGACATGCTCTTTTATTTTCTTTTTGAGCAATTGGCTGTTTCTTCTGATTGTTCTTGATGGGTTTGCTTCATACAGGTTTTATGTTTAGAGCCCCTTGGGCCCTATTCGGGAGATTGAAAGGCATACCAATTTATTAGAGTAGATATAGAAAAATACTAGGTGTCCGGTAGCATTTTTTTTTTTTTTTTGGGTGTTGTTTCTCTTTCTAGTCCCATTTTAGACTCATTATTCATTTATGATAGGCTTCTGATCTCCTCATCCAGTTTTCAATCTCAGGTTTATAGTGAAGTTCTTGTTTATAAAGTTGATCAGTGATTCTGTTGTTGTTTTTGTATCATGCACCTTGTTTGTTGATAACTGAGTGTAGTGAACCATTACTTTGAATAACCTATGCAAATAATCTAGACGTATTCTGGGAACTTACAAAGGACAACTTTCAAAATATCCGAAGCATTGCCACTTCTCTTTTCTTCTTTTTTATTGGAGGAAGGGAGGATAAAATTGAACTCCATACAAGATCAAACTATAATAATATCTTAATTTTTTTTCTAAATTAGACGATTAATATCTTTTAAGTTAGATAGTTTATATAATTATCATTCTTACGACCATCCTAATTTAGATTCTTCCTTCTCCTATGAAAGTGTGGCCCATTGTATAGTTTAATATATATAGAAATATAGAAATCTTCATTTTTCTTTTCTCTCATAAATTTTACATGGTATCAAAGACTTCATTCTTCTGGTAATCCCTGTCACTCACTTCATTCGATTTTCTCTCACTGTGCACTATTCTTCTCTTCCATTCCATTCGTTACCAGCCATCGCCTATCCTGCGACCCTCTCTTGGCTTCGCTATTCGTTCTTCTTTGTATTCTCTCACACTATACTACTGGGTGACTACTGCAACCACATTAGTTTCTCGATTCAATCCTTCTTCAGCATTGATTCGTTCTTTGGTCTCAGATCTGGACTTACCGGTTTTACATCCATGTTCAACACCAATTTTGCATATCACCGGCCCTGTCACTTTTCCATATAGGCATCAGCTTTGTCGTTTCTCACTTTTCGGCATCGATCCATCATCGCCGCCCTCACAACCCCTTGACAAAGAAGACGATCAAACTATATTGTTTCATCTCACACTCGAGGCCACAGAGAATTAAAACGTGCAATAAAACGTGCTGTTAAGCAGAAGTCCACAACTAAACGCGCTCGTTTAAATGGAGGACAGTCACATTACAAAATGCAGCGTTTCATCATTCATTCTACTTCAACGCATCGTTTTGGTAGCTCCTGGGCTCCTTGTGTGCCTTCTGCGGCCCATTTGATCCTCTTAGACCATTTCACTTTTTTCTTGGAGTTTGACCCGCCTCCACAAGCCATCCATCATCCCTAACAGCCGCCCACAGATGTGGGCCTCTGCACACCGTCGTCATTGACCGTCAACAACTTTCCTGACAAGTTTTCTAGTGTTATCCCGGCAACCTTTTGGAGCATTTTGACATTCTCCGGTGACTTTTCCGGCAATCTTTTGGCGACTCTCTAGTGACTTTTTTGGAAATTTTTCGATAGTTCTCCGACCCAATCTTTCATACCTGTTGTCACCATCCAGTCAATAGTGTTATCTTCTCATCACCATCACCATCACCTTCACCATCACCATCTAGTCAATAGTTCATCCCGCTGAAATTATTTTAGATAGCAGCAATTATAATACCTAGGCCTAACAAATGTCTATTTTCCTTATTAGTCACAGACTTTGACATTTTGTTATAGGGATAAAACCTAAACCCATAAAAACAGATAAGGAAATATTGAAAAAAATTCAACGATGAAGAATGGGAAGGAATTCAGTACAAGATACTTTCTTGGTTTATCAACACATTTGTTCCCTCCATTCAGAGTTTCTTTCTAAAATTTTAGAATGCGCAACTAACTTTAGACTTTATTGCTAATCACTACACCTGCTCTAATGATGCTATTGTCTAATTTCAATTGGAATCTAAACTTTATCAAAATATATCAGGATCCCAACCAATCAATTACTTTCTCTCTCAAGTCAGTAGCATTTGAGATCAACTTTCTCAAGCTGAACCAACATTTCCTGATAATCTACTAATCTTTTTACGAAATTTGAGGTCACCGTTAGTTTATTTATTTTTGAATAAATATCTGAGATGATTTTGAGCATACTAGAGCATCATTGTTCCAATGCTCTCATTTCCCTACACTTAAAAGTGCTCTTACCGAGCTTATTTATGAGAAAATTCGATAGAAGACTCGTCATCTTTTCTCTATTGACATAGTCATGGTTGCTACCTCTGCCATTCCGATTCTGGCTTCCACTTCCCCTTCTGTGTCATTTCTTTGGTAAATGTAATTACTATGAAGAAAAGGGATATCATGTCTTCGACTTTCGTAAAATGAAGGCTAAGGATGTCGAGGATGCTAAAAATGGCAAGACTTTCTAAAAACCTATGACTGTCACTTCTTCCGCTTTGACCAATTCTGCCCCATACCATCATCTCTTACTACCACTGATTTAGATGTAATTGTTAACCAGGTTCTATCTCGCACCTCCACTGCACTATCTGTATCTTTAGGTACATCCTTCTCCTGATTTATCAATTCTGTTTATTATAATCACATAACATCTAACGCATCATTGATGTATAAGGTATGGTTCTCGAATCATATTTTTGTGATGATTAATTAAATTAATAAAAATATTGAAGTCAAATAAGGTTTTCAGTCAAAATTAATTTTATAATCGGACTAAATTAAACCGAGTGACACTTGATCGGCGTTTGACCCATGCACATGTGTATTTTACACAGTAAGGTCGTGTCTAAAGGATATTTCTCGAGTATTCATGCATATTTTAGGTAGATTGGTCACGCTTGATGTGCGCTCAAGTGATGCATGTGCGTGTTTGATATAGAATGTGATGGGTACGCCAGTAATAGGCTGACCCAAGAAAGAGGAACAACCCAGGTCCACAACAACCCATTTGCGCCTGGACGGTCAATGCTTACCATTGAACGGACGAAAGGCTAAGTGGGCTAGGAGAAGTGAAAAAATATAAAGAATATGTTTATATTTAAGTAGATTTTTTAATTCGATTATGTATAAATAATTATAAATAATTGACAGAATATATTAGGATATGTTCTAATATATTGTTAGTAAAAGTCAACGTTTGAACTTATCATCCATGTGTTGAAATTGGCATTCTGTCTCGTCTATGTGGTTATATGTATGACATCCAATTACGGGTCTTAAATAGTAACGTATAGTCTTTGGTTATATAGAAACAATCATAACTAAAACTTTGATATTTGCCCATTTGTTGATGAGGCTATCATCGATCCTTGATCTCCTAAGTTTTTAGCACAATTTAAGCATATTTCAGATGTTGTACAGTTTAAAAAAGAAAAATTGATCATCAATTTCAAATTATACATGATAAGTTACGAAATAATGTTATCGGTTTTTTTGGATATCCAATCATGCCATATTCTAATATATCTTTGATATATGTGTGTTCACTTACAAAAATTATATCTCTTACTAAGTAATTGGCTCATTGTTACTTTAATTTTTCACTAACCCTTCAGATTAGAGGGTTTGAGGCTTACTTGTAAATAGTTTGGATCAAGGAAAGTTGTTTAAGGAATTAGAATTAGGTTGTTGGATTTCAGTTAATGTATTTTGTTATTCAAAACAATGGTTTTAAGGTGGTTATTATTGCTATAGTTTACTGGAATTGTAATATTCAGTTTATGGTTATGTAATCGTTGGTTATTGAGTTTGATTTCGGTTTTTGTTCTAGCATTACGATTAAGTCATGATTTTGATCACTCTAATTTAGTATTGATTCTCTTCCTTACATATGTATTGAGATCATGTTTTATTGGTGTTCAGGAGTCACTTTCGGTTGTAGTGCTTCGAGTCCTATAATTTGATTTATTATATTACTTCAAATATTTATCGGAGTTTGATTTTTAGGTTCTCGTCCCATTATTGTAATGGTTTTGGTAGGTGGAATAAATATTTGAATTTTGGATAATTAAAGGGAACTTTATCAAGAATATTAATGGTCGGACCTCTAGTTTGGGAAAGTAACATGATGTCTCATAAAATGTCTTCAGCCAACGTTCATCTAATTTAGAATGCTGATGGTTCTCATATGCCTGTTACTCATATTGGCCAGGTCTCTGCACGCATCCTTTATATTCTCATTACTTATCATGTTTCTATCTCTCAGCTTTTTATTTATTGGTTAACTTATTGAAAGTGATTTTTGTTTAACCTTTTTCTCACAAACGTTGTGATATATAGGATCAAAAGATGGGCCAGGTCGTTGAGATCTATGTAAAATTTGACTTAATTTTGAGCTTACATTTCTATATCTTCTATGTTCAACATTCATTTCTCCGCTTGCTACTATTGTCTCCTCTAGTCTCTAATATAGACCACTTGGCCACCCCTCTTTACCTCATATTCAGAATTTAGTCTCTTATAGTTACTTTGGTTAAGTTACTTTTAACTCTTTTGATTGCATATTATATAACTTAAACAAATAACCGTATCCTTTGATAAAAGTGATTCTTTGGCTTTCGTCCCTTTTGATTTAGTTTACTTTGATATCTAAGATTCCGCTCCTATTCTCATCAAGGGCATGTCTCATTATTTTATTATCTTTATTGATAATTACTATAGCTACACATGACTTTATCTTTTATATGATCACTCTAAGTTACTTCATACCTTTCATAATTTTTAACAAATGATAAAAACCCAAATTAATCATACTATCATAGCGTTCCATTTTGATAATACTCTGGAATATGTCTCACCACTCTTCTAGGCAAACTCTAACAAATGGACATTGTATCAAATCGTTTATATCCTTACACTTTCCAACAAAATGGTTGTGTTGAATGTAAGTATCGTCATATTCTTAAAACCATTCGTACTTTCCTCACCTCTACTTCTCATTCAGAGTCCTTTTGGAGAGAAGCTACTCTTACAGCCATTTATACTATCATTCATATTTTGTCTCCTCTCATTTCCACCCAATCTCCGTATAAGCATCTCCATAACAAGGTCCGCAATTGTTCCATTCTCAAAATTTTGGTTGTGCTTGCTTTATCCTCGTTCCTCCTCATGAGTATACTAAACTTAGATCTCACTCTTGCCTTTATTGCTTTTTTGGTTATGACATAGAATATAAAGGCTATTGGTATTATGATCCCATAATCAAGCGTTTTCGTATTTCTAGGAATATTAAATTCTGGGAACACAAATATTTCACTGTTGTCTCTTCATTTCCTTCAGACCATTCTACCTCCTCTCAAATCATCACTAATCCAGCTACAAATCCTTTTTCAGATTTCTCGTTTGATATAGAGTCTATCAGCTCACCAGCTCCTAACGAATCTAGCTCATTCGATGACTCCCCCGTTACACTCACGCCTTTGGCGCCCTCTCCCTCTATGGATCTCCGTCACTTAGGTCAAATATATGCCCCTCCTACCTATCTTCATGACTACCATTGTTTTTCCACTCTTGTCGCTCTCCATGTGTCACGCAATTATCATGAAGATTACTCTAACCCTTTGTGGCAATAAGCTATATTTGAAGAGCTTGATGTTCTTCATAAGATTCACATAAGGGATTTAGTTACAGTTCCGCTTGGTAAAATTACAATGAGAAATAAATAGATATATAAATAAAAAATAAATTTTGATGGTTTGAAAATACAATACAGAACTTGTCTTGTGGCTAAGGGTTTTACAGAAGAATATAACATTAATTATGAGGGATCTTTTACTCCTATTACCTGTATCATTTCTGTTCACTCTCTTAGCTATTGTTGCTGCACGTCACTAGCTCTTATATCAAATGAATGTAAAGAATGGATTTCTGTATGACAACCTCACTGAGGAAATCTACATGAAGCCTTCTTACGGTTATCGTAATTCTCCTGGCCAGGTCTATCGTCTTTGCTGTACTTTATATAGTATTAAGTAGACTCCTCGTACTTGATTTGCTAAGTTTAATTCTATTATTTCACAGCTTGAGTTTGCATCCAGTCCTCATGACTTTGCCCTGTTTACCCTTCATACTACTGTCGATATCACTATTCTTCTACTTTATATTGATGATATGTTTATTTCAAATAATAATAGTCCTAGCGTCTTTGAACTTTAAACACTTTTGGGTTAGCGCTTCAAAATGAAGGATTTTAGTTTTTTTCGCTACTTTATTGGCCTTGAGGTTATTATCATATCTAATGGCTACTATTTGACACATATGGGGCTCACTGACTGTAAAACATCTACTAGTCTTCTTAAACAAAACGTTAAATTCTGTGTCACTGATAGTGAGCCTCTTTGATACTATCATTTATCACAAATTGATTGGGAGTTTCATCTATCTCACTGTTACCAAGCTTAATATTACCTTTGTTGTGCATTTTGTCAGTCAATTTACATGAGCTTCATATTCTGTTCACTATGTCACTGTTTTTTGCATTCTCCTCTTTGTGAAAGGTACTCTGTTTTATAAGCTACACTTCTCCTTTCACTCTGCCTTAGAACTCTGTGTATTCTGATACTAATTATGACAGGCAATTCTACTGACCGACGGTCCATTATTGGTTTTCTTTGCCTATTGGGAAATTCTTTTATCTCATGGTGCAATAAACAGTAGATTATTGATGCTAGTTCCAGCACTGAGACTAAAAATCGCGCTCTTGCTAATGTTATATATGAGATTCTTTGGCTTCATTAGCTTTTACAAGATATCAATTTTCCTTAGCCCTGTGGCACTCCCTTCTATTGCGACAATCATAGTACCAAATAGATTACCCACAATAATGTATTTTATGAACATACCAAACATATCAAGATTGAATGTTACTTTGTGCATCATCACCTCACGACTAGCACCCTTCACCTTCTCCTTGTTTTTTTCAACTGATCAGTTGATTGACGTTTTTATAAAAATTCATTCGCCTAGTTGGCACATCGATCAAGTCTCCAAACTCTAGTTAGTCTCTTGCAACCCATCTTGAGTTTGAAGGGGGATATCAATAATATTAAGGACATAATTTAATATCTTATATCCTTTCTAAATTAGCAGATTTCTATATATATTCTGATGTATATTATATCTTTCCTAAATTAGATTGCTGACATCTTCTAATTTAGGTAATTTATGGTATTTTCGATTTTACAATCTTTCTAGTTTAGATTGTTTCTTTTTTCTATATGAAGATAGCCCATTATTCAGTTTAATATACACATTAACACAGAAATCTTCATTTCACTCTTCTCTCATAATTTCTACACAAACCCAGAATGGATCCCCATTTGCTCGAATTGAATACTGTGGGTATATGATGTCTGTGACGTATAGGTGATACTTGAGTTGCATTTTGATGTTGATGTGTTCATTGTCGTGGGAAGACCGTTCATTCTTCCCGGATCCGGGGGGGCGTCCTTCTCCCCTGTGGAGAAGGACCGTCCTTCTCCTCATCTGAACCGTCGGATGTAAAATCTGATTGCACATGGGTCTTTATTCCTTTTGTCTTGCAAATATTACGTTGAGTGTTTAAGCTGACAATTTTTAAGATTTCATTAGTTTGGCTGAATCAATTTATAGGTGGAAGCGTAACACAAAGAAATGGAATAGGATGGAGTAATCATGCTTTCAACAGTTAGTAGCCTTTTGTTCTTCTTCCCATTTGTTATTTTGGCTAGTTGTCAAGATATTTTTGATAATATCGCATGTTCAGCCTGTAAAATTTGTTCAAACATGATATTAATTTCAATTTCAAGGTATTTGGTGACATTTCTTTTATATTAAAGTTGTAGATTATTTTCGCAGAGTGGATCTGATTACCATCTGTCTTCTTAAACTCCTAACTATTACAAGTTTAATACGATTAATATATCATTATAATTCTATTGTTAGAATAAAATTATTACCGTTGGGGGTATGGGTGAGAGTAAACATAATAAAACAGTACTGACAGAATTCCTAAAATTAAATATTCTGGGTTGGTGCCGTGGTTGGTTTTAAACATAGAATTAATGACTCAAGAACACCTAATTGAAGTGCTGATTTTCAGTACAATTTTGATGTTTACCAGGGCTGGGATTGAAAATGACGCACGGAGAGACTTCATGTTCCTGGGGAAATGCCTCGAACCCTACTCAGATGAGTCCTTCCGCCGACCCCTAATCCTTCCTTCGCAGCGTAAGATCATGAATGTGAATTTTGGTTGAGACTCTTGGTTGAGGGTAATTTGCTTTGGCCGTGAGACATTGATTTCGTTTCCTCGTTAGCTATGCTGGTCGAAGATGGAAAACCAGCGACGTTTTATTCCGATGCTTCAGGACCTTGTTCTCATACGTGATCGAAGCTACTCGATTCAAAATTTAATAGCCATAATCTAAAAATAAAAATTAAAAATTAATAATT
>JAODPA010106549.1:0-20288 GCA_025585075.1 Nepenthes mirabilis
ATTTTTAGATGACAAGCTTATGGAGGACGAAGTCGAGTAGAGTCCTATGATTATGCTGGCCGGAGCAGATTTTTGGAATTTTGTTTGAGGAAACTTGTAATTTTGATTCCGCAGTTTATGAATGTTAGAATGTTTCCATGACACTTTTGGGATTTATGAAATTATTTATCTTTAGAATGCATCTCGGGTTTGAATAAAGATAAGAAAAAATTTTTATGCTCATAATTTTATTATATGAATTAGTATTGACGACGGCTTTTGATGATATTAAAAGTCGGGTCGTCACAACTTTTCTTTCAAAGGGACGGAGTGCTTTTCACTAACTGGACGGAGTGCTTTTTACTAACAGGACGGAGTGCTTTTCATACAAAGGGGCGGAGCGCTTTTCATTAACAGGACTGAGTCCTTTTTACTTAACAGGACGGAGTGCTTTTCATACAAAGGGGCGGAGCACTTTTCATTAACGGGACGGAGTTCTTTTTACTTAGCAGGACGGAGTGCTTTTCGGACGGAGTTCTTTTTACTAAAAGGACGGAGTTCATTTTACTGAAAGTCGGAGTGCTCAAATTTCGGAGTGCTCAAAGGTCGGAGTGCTTAAAGGCCGGAGTGCTTTTTCTCAAGAAGGACGGAGCTCATTTTCTCAAAGGCCGGAGTTCATTTTACATTAAGAAAGCAGACATTTAATGCAGAAAGCAGGAACTTGAAAATAGAGTACTCTTTAATATTCTCATGAACTTACAAATAGCGTCCGAAGTAACTTGTAATAATCTTAAAGCATGAATTTAAAAGCAGCGTCCGAGGTATACTTGCAATATTCTTAAAACATGAACTTAAAAATAGAGCAGAGTACACTTGCAATATACTTTAAACATGAATTTAAAAACAGCGTTGGAAGTGACTTGCAATAAAGCATAATTTCAAAGCAGAGCATGAACTTAAAAGTAGCATCCGAAGTATCTTGCAATATTCATAAGCATGGATTTAAAAGCAGCGTCCGATGTACACTTGCCTGAGAGTTGATTCCTAGATTTTTACCATCTTGAAACTTTCTCACCGTCACTCTCTTCCTTCTGCTTGCTTGTGCATCAACCAACCGACGCTGGCTTTTTATAGAGGAGGGGTTTGGTGGGGTAAGTGGGGTAGGTAACTTACTTCCGTACTTCTCTTTAGAGGGTAGGTGGAGTAACTAGATTAGTTTTCCTACTCCATTCGGTCGCCGCCTAGTTGAATTCTAACTAAATCCTAAAGTCTTAATTTATTCCGGCCAACTGCTCCTTATTTATTGCCAATGCTGCCAGTTGACTCTTCAATTCCGGTCAACATCATTAAATCCGGTCAACTCTTCCAGTCCGGCCAATGTCTTTGAATCCGGTCAATTTTTCTAATTAAAGCCGGTCAACGTAATACCCTCAAATCCAGTCAACTCCTTCGAACCTGGTCAACATCTCCAATTCCGGTCAACTTCTTCTTATTATTCACTCCGTCCATCACCTTTTTATAAACTTCGGATTTTATTCTCTTTGCACCCATAATTCTACTCCGATTTTATCAACACACCAGGCCGGACTTGATTTCAGTTTAAGTGAAAGGCCGGACTGATTTTACACTAAGGGAGGACGAACTTCTTTTACGCTAAGAGAAGATGGACTTCTCACACAAAGGCCACCCCGGTCGTCAGGCCACTTCGGCCTTACTTCACACAATCTAAGGCCGGTTTGGGACTTCTTATTACATTTTTCGATCAACGTAGTTGACCGGATAACCTTTAGTTTTTTCTTGATCCTTGGATTATTTTTACTTGATGACTAGGATTTCCTATGTTTAAGAATCTGGGTCGTCACACAGGGCGGACCACAAATAACTCCATGGACATAGTTATCCTCGATTACCACCGAAAAGTCCTAAGGCATGCCGGAGAACCTATCTGGACTGTAGTCAGTCCCGGGTCCAAAACAGAAATACTTCATTCTTGAAAAGCTATTTTCAAATAAGCCGGAGTTCATTTTCAGATTACTGCCGGAGTGCCTTTTTGGACGGAGCATTTCTCGGAGGAACAACTTTTCACTTCAAAGGACGGAGTGATTTTTGGACGGAGTGCCTTTTCTGGCGGAGTGCCTTTCGGACGGAGTGCCTTTTGGACGGAGTGCTCTTTACTAACAGGACAGAGTGCTTTTTACTGAAAGTCGGAGTGCTCAAAAGCCGGAGTGCTTAAAAAGTTGGAGTTCTGGAGGACTCAAAATGCCGGAGTGCTTAACAGCCGGAGTGCTTAAAAAGCCTTAGTGCCTTTTTCAAAAGCCAGAGTGCCTTTTCATTTAAAACAGGGGTGCAAATTTCCTCCTTAAAAACCGGAGTGACATTCCTTTAAAACCGGAGTGCAAATTCCTCCTCAAAACCGGAGTGCATTTCCTTCTTAAAAACCGGAGTGCATTTTCTTCTTAAAAACCGGAGTGCATTTTCTTCTTAAAAACCGGAGTGCCTTTTTATTAAAAGGGACGAAGTGCTTTTCAGTAATAGGACGGAATACTTTTAAAAGCCAAAGTTTCATAAATCCGGAGTGCTTTTTCTTTCTTAAAAATCGGAGTGCTTTAAAGGCCGGAGTGTTTAGACCTAAAAGCCGGAGTTCGTTATGGTGAAAGCCGGAGTTCTTAGAAAGCCGAAGTACTTTTTCTCAAAATCCTAGGCATATTAAAAACGGGAGTTCTTTCTCAAAGGACGGAGTTCTTTTTGACAGAGGCCGGAGTACTTTTGGACGGAGTACTTTTGGATAGAGTACTTTCATTTTCCTCAAGGGACGGAGCTCATTTGGACGGAGTGCTTTTCAGACGGAGTACTTTTATTTCAAAGGGACGGAGTACATTTCTTTCAAAGGGACGGAATACTTTTCTTTCAAAGGAACGGAGCTCGTTTTCTCAAAGGACGGAGCTCATTTGGACGGATTACTTTTGGACGGAGTGCTTTTCAGACGGAGTACTTTTCTTTCAAAGGGACGGAGTACATTTCTTTCAAGGGGACGGAGTACTTTTCTTTTAAAGGAACGAAGCTCGTTTTCTCAAAGGACGGAGCTCATTTGGACGGATTACTTTTGGACGGAGTACTTTTCGGACGGAGTACTTTTTCCTTAAAAAGGACGGAGTTCTTTTTCTGAAACGGACGGAGTTCTTTTTCTGAAACGGACGGAGTTCATTTTACATTGCAGAAGGTGGATATGCAATGCAGAAAGCAGGAACTTAAAAACAAAGTACACTTCAATATTCTTAAGGCATGAACTTACAAACAGCATCCGAAGTAACTTGTAAAAATCTTAAAGCATGAATTTAAAAGCAGCGTCCGAAGTACACTTGCAATATTCATAAAGCATGAACAGCGTCCGAAGTAACTTGCAATATTCATAAAGCATGAATTTAGAAACAGAGCAGAATATACTTGCAATGAACTTAAAACGGCGTCCGAGGTACACTTGCCTGAGAGTTGGTTCCTAGATTTTTACCATCTTGAAGCTTTCTCACCGTCACTCTCTTCCTTCTGCTAGCCTGTGCATCAACCAACCGACGCTGGCTTTTGTTAGAGGAGGGGTTTGGTGGGGTAAGTGGGGTAAGTTACTTACTCCTGTACTTATTTGCAGACGGTTGGTGGGAGTAACTAGTTTAGTTCACCTGCTCCATTTGGTCGCCACTTAGTTAGATTCCAACTAAATAGTAAACTTTACTTTTGTTTTTAGTTCTTATTAATTTATTCCGGCCAACTGCTCCTTATTATTTGCTAATACTGCCGGTCGACTCTCCAATCCGGTCAACACTTTTGTTTTTATTTCTTATTAATTTATTCCGGCCAATTGCTCCTTATTATTTGCTAATGCTGCCGGTCGACTCTCCAATCCGGTCAATATCTTCGAATCCGGACCACTCTTCTCTTCCGGTCAACGTCTTCAAATCCGGACCACTCTTCTCTTCCGGTCAATATCTTCAAATCCGGACCACTCTTCTTTTCCGGTCAACATCTTCAAATCCGGTCAAATTTTTACTTCGGCCTCTTGCACTTCCAAAACTGGCCAGTCATTTCACATGGCCAGACTTGATTTAGCAAGGGTGGAGCCGGACGTATTTTGCACTAAGAGAAGTTCAAACTTGATTGAGGCTTAAGGCGGCCGGTTTACATTTCGTATTCACACCGTCCATCACCTCTTCATAACTTCGGATTTCTTGTTACGTTTTCCGGTCAACTGCGTTGACCGGATAACCTTTAGTTTTTCCTCGATCCTTGATTATTTGGACTCAAAGATTGGGATTTCCTAAGCTTCAAAAGCTGGGTCGTTACAATCTCCCCCACTTATAAGAATTTCGTCCTCGAAATTAAGGAAATACTTCATTCTATTTTGCGCTAAACCTCAATGTCGAGCATTTTCTTTAGACATTAACTTAAACCTTTTTATATGCACAGGTTCATCACTCTTCCGCTGCGCTCTCTGATCAATTAATTAACTTCAGTTTAATCAATTTCACCGTATTGCCACTATTACATCCTGAAAATTTGATTATTTTTCCATGCTCAACTAAAATCTCAACACAAAAATTCAAGGTACTCGTAGACCTAAGAAGCAGGATACCTTACCTCATCTTCATTTTCATGTTATATTCTCTTTTGAACAGCTGAGCTATGGGATGACCTTGACTCAGATTGATTCTAGAATATCTATACATCATAAATATCTCTCACAAATCCTTAGTTCATAACAGAATATGAAGTCCTAACCATCACAGTTTCTACGGATCCGGTTCAGTCTTAGACCATTGCTCAAGACCTCGAGGTCCTAACACTTAATAGCCTCAAAATCTCAAAGTCCATGTACCGAAGGAAACAACTTTTCCCAAACCTTCAACCCGTGGCAAGATCAAAAATGTAAATTATCCGATCATCACTGGTTCAATGTGGCTTCAGATTCCATTGTCCAATTCATTACCTCTACACTTAACAATTTTAAGACCTCATTGGCATGTGAATCGACACATTATTTGAAATCAACCTGGGGGTATCATTTGATCGTCATTTAAATGGAGACATTTTATTATTGATTTCAAGTAATTCTGATAAGGGATTCCTCTCCTAATTGACCCGAGAGTATTGATCCTCAATAATCTAGGAAAGTTCATCCTCATAAAATTATCAAATCAGAATTATCTTTCAAGTGATTCTTTGCACATCCATTTGGAGACTTCTGACATCGACTATTGATCTTAGTATTCTCCTCCGTCAAATATATTAAGATCCGTTTCTAACCTTAAATTTCGTTCAAGGGATCATTCTTAAGTCCTCAGAGGTTTTATCACAAAATTCTAATTACAGGTGGGGCAATTCCGTCCCACGGACGTCTCCTCCACTTTGGTGATTACTTATTAATACTGACTAACAAAATCTATAAAGCATACATATGTCTATACCATCAAGAAACAAATCAGAATTTCATGATTAAGAGAATACCTTCTTCTTCTCCTTTCATTAGCCATCCTAAAATCAAGACAGGCACAACATTGAAATCCCAAAAGGTTAGTTAGAGAAAAGAAAAATATCTATCAGTTTTGTGAAATTCAAACTTAGCCTAGGAGTCAACTTCTTAAGAGTTCTAATCACCTTGGTTACCTAGACTTAACCCTACGAAAATTTAGCAGGAAGATTCAAACCTATGCTTCCGCTTTTCAATCGATCAATTTCTAAGGCATCTCAACTCTCTGATACCAATTGTGACGGAATGGATTTTTTTTTATTCCGCCAATCATAACACAATTGAAAACCCAACTAAACCGATTGGGTGCAACACAGGATCACAGATGCCATCTAGGACCCTTATACTTTTAACCATAAATATAGCGGAAGTTATTCTAACACTTGCGAAAGCGTTCATATTCATTCCAGAATATTCATTTCCGAGTACATGGCCAAAAATGTTTAACCATAGAAGTCTATCAAGTCATTACAATAATATTTCTCTAAAATAAGCTTCCCAGATCTTTAATCCTTTAGACAAGCTCTAATCACTCCAACTCGTCAGGCACAAGCTCTAACGCTTTATCTGTAGGGGGAAAACATAAAACAGTGAGCCGAGACTCAGCAAGGTACAGGCACATGAGCAGTAAAATGATGATGTAGAACGGTCATGTAACTATACATAAACAAAATGGTAAATCAGAATGCAGTCCAAGAAATAGAGAAAACATATCTTAATAGTACTATACTTTAAAATCAGTAATCGGTACAGTAAACGGTAAATAGTAACATAACATATCGGTAATCGGTACGATAAACGGTAAACAGTATCATATCAAAAATCAGTAATTGGTACGGTAACATAACATATCTGTAAAACAGTAAACGGTACTTCATATCATATCAGTATAGTAATCGGTACAGAACAGAACAGAATCAGAATAGTACAATATCAGAGCAGAACGGTGTCGGGACAGAATAATATAGACCCTGCCAGTATCCCCTACTAGCTGAGGGGGTGAATAATCGAGGATAGATTGTGTTTACTCCACACAATCTAAGGCCTGTAACGGTAATATCTCATCTCACGGGATCGGTACGGTATGCCACCCGAAGGTAGGCCAGTAACGGTATCCCATCTCACGGGATCGGTACAGTATGCCACCCGAAGGTAGGCCGGTAACGGTATCCCATCTCACGGGATCGGTACGGTATGCCACCCGAAGGTAGGCCGGTAACGGTATCCCTCCTGTCCGTAACGCCCCGAGGGCCGGGTGTGACGGAACGGATTTTTTTTTGATTCCGTCATTCATAACATAATTGAAAACCCAACTAAACCAATTGGGTGCAACGCAGGATCACAGATGCCATCTAGGACCCATATACTTTTAACCATAATAAATATAGCGGAAGTTATTCTAACACTTGCGGAAGCATTCATATTCATTCCAAGATATTCATTTCCGAGTACATAGCCAAAAATGTTTAACCATAGAAGTCCATCAAGTCATTACAGTAATATTTCTCCAAAATAAGCTTCCGAGATCTTTAATCTTTCAGACAGCTCTAATCAATCCAACTCGTCAGGCACAAGCTCTAACGATAATGCAGAACATAAAATAGTGAGCCGAGGCCCAGCAAGGTACATGCACATGAGTAGTAAAACGATAATGCAGAATGGTCGTAATTATGCATAAACAGAACGGTAAATCAGAATGTAATCCAAGAAATAGAGAAAACATATCTTGGCAATACTATACTTCAGAATCGGTAATCGGTACAATAAACGGTAAACAGTAACTTAACATATCGGTAATCAGAAATCGGTAAACAGTAAGCAGTGTACAGTATTCCGTAAACCATAAACAGTCATCGGTACTTCATAACATAACATATCGGTAATCGGTACTTCATATTCGGTAATCGGTACAGTAACATATCATATCGGTAAAACAGTAAATGGTACTTCATATTCAGTAATCGGTGCGGTAACATATCATATCGGTAAAACAGTAAACGGTACTTCATAACATATCGGTACAGACCCTGCTAGTATACCCTACTAGTCGTGGGGGTGAATAATCGAGGATAGATTGTGTTCACTCCGCACAATCTAAGGCCTGTAATGGTAATATCCCATCTCATGGGATCGGCATGGTATGCTACCCGAAGGTAGGCCGGTAACGGTATCCCATCTCACGGGATCGGTACGGTATGCCACCCGAAGGTAGGCCGGTAATGGTATCCCTCCTGTCCTAACGCCTCAAGGGCAGGGCGGACCACAAATAACTTCATGGACAGAGTTATCCTCGATTACCATCGAAAAGTCGTAAGGCATGCTGGAGAACCTATCCGGACTGTAGTCAGTCCAGGGTCCAAAATAACATAAACAGAAATACTTCCTTCTTATTGCTTTACTGAAAACCATTTCAAATCATATAACTTAATTCGAAAATCATATACTTAAATACACTTGAGGCCGGTTCAATTTTATGGCGTAAAATATACTTGGGGCTGGTTTAGATTTTTAGCAAGGAAAGGCTGAAGCTCTTTTCTTGTTAAGGGAGCCGGTTTCATTTTCAGTACAAAAAGCCGAAGCTCTTTTTCTCAAAATGCCGGAGTGCTCAAAAAACCGGAGTGCTCAGAAGCCGGAGTGCTCAGAACCGGAGTGCTTTCTCTCAAAAAGACGGAGTGCTCAAAAGACGGAGTGTTCAAAGGCCGGAGTGCTTTTTCTCAAAATGACGGAGTGCCTTTTGGACGGAGTGCTTTTCAGACGGAGTACTTTTCACTCAAAAGGCGGAGTACTTTTCTTTCAAAGGAATGGAGCAATTTTCACTAACTGGACGGAGTGCTTTTTACTAACAGGACGGAGTGCTTTTCATACAAAGGGGCGGAGCACTTTTCATTAACGTAAAGGTAAGGAATTGGGAAGATATGGCACCTTCCTTATTTGAAGGGCGCCAATCTTGTCAATATCCTTCCTGGGGTAAATTGAGATCGTGGATGACACTTAGAGAGCTGTGGTTGGCCGTCTGATGGGTGGTGGGCTTAATCGGAGCAGGCCCATTATTGTAGAAAGGCGCCATTTGGGCCCAACGTGTACGGCGTAGACGGTCAACGTCTGAGTTGACCGTCTGCGTGTTGGCCGCCTTCATGGAGAATGAAGGGAGAGTAGCTGGCGGTCGACTGATGGGCTGTGGGCCAGAATAGAATAGGCCCATTACTGTAGCAAAGCCTCTAAAGGCCCAATCAAGCTGCGCAAGGGCGGTCAACATTGCGTTGACCGTCCGTGAGCAAGCTGGTCGCCAAGACGGTCAACGCCAATATTGATCGTCTTGGGCTTTTCCAATTCCTGGGCCCGTCTTCTCACTGGGCCGTTGAAAATATTGACCGGCCTTCTTGGCCCCAGTTGACCTTTCTTTGGGCCAACCCATTATTGGCGTACCCATCACTAGCCCCCCATGCTGGTGGCCAGAAGTCTGGCCTCCAATATGTTCATGATGGGATGCCTTTTCTTGCTTTGAGGATCTCGTGGGAATTCATAAAAAGGGTGAAGGAGAGTTTGACTGGAATTGTTGACCTTCCTAGTCAATTTTGGAGTACCAGAATTGTTGACCGTCCTGGTCAATTCCGAAGTACCAGAATTGTTGACCATCCTGGTCAATTCCAGAGAACCAGAATTGTTGACCGCCCTGGTCAATTCCGGAGTACCAGAATTGTTGACTGTCCTGGTCAATTCTGGGATCGTCTTGCGTGGCCACTAGCCGGTTTGCCAGGCAGAAATGGACACGCGTCTTGCTTTGGTTGGGCGGAGATCCTGGTCATTAATGCGCCAGAGATCCGTCCTTTCGTAGGGTCAAGTGGGGAGGTGACACGTGGCAATCCTGACGGCGTCATTAATGAAGGGTTTTCTGTGCCAATGACCGCCCTTTTGAGGGTTCAAGTGAGGAGGTGACACGTGGCAGGACCGTCAGCATCCTTCGTATGCTCAGCGGTTAAGTTTCCCCTTCGTACTTTGAAATCATTTATGCTGTCAAACCATCGTCTTCTTCTTCTTCGTTTCTCAGACAAACTCTTCCCATTTTTTGCTCGATTATGGCTTCCGTTGCAGATTTTTCCTCCATTTTGAGAGAAAATGATGTTACGGTCTGTGCGTCGAGTTCAACATCCCCAAAGGGACGGCCTGGAAGGTCCCAGGCAAGGATGACAAAGCGTCTTCTCCACCGGAAGGCTACATTACTGTCTATGAGGCCCACCTGAGGAGCGGCCTCCGTCTGCCTTTGCCAGAAGAGTTTGAATCGTTCATGAAGGCTTTGTGAGTTCCCATCGCCCAGCTCCATGCCAATGCAATGAGGTATCTCTGCACTTTATGTATTTTTGCTCAAAAGCTAGGAAAAAAGTTTAGGATGACGGGCGTAAGGGTTGTATTTAAAGTAGTTCAGGGGGGAGAATGGATATCATTCACCCCCCGTGCTGGAATAAAAATCAGCACGGCCATCCACGATTCGTTGAAGAACTGGAAAAACCAGTTCTTCTTCGTGAAGGTGTCGGAGAAGTGGCCTCTTGCCAGGAGTTGGGGTACGATTCCAGAGGCCTACTTTGGGACGTCGTCCCTGACGGAATCGTCTGCTTACGAGTGGCTATTTGATGGAATAAAGAAGAATCCTGATGATTTCAAGCGAGATTTTTTGGTTTCCCGAGTAGAGTCCAAGAAAGTTAACTAGGGGCAGCTGTCTCCAGTTCAGAAGCCGCAGCCTCCGATTAAAATGATGAGGCCTAAAGACTCTAAGGGTATGATCATCCGCCCAAGGTCCTCGGAGGAAGCTGCTGAGAGGGAAACCGCTACGCCCTTATTGTCCCCGTCGCAGATTGACCTCGTGGCTGCCGGGATCTGCGGTGGACCCGGCAGCACTTCTGGAGTAGAGAAGTCCGTCGAGGACTGGTTGGTGGAGGCCGGAGGTGTTATCCTGGCCCAGCCTGCGGCGAAGGTGGTCCCAGGCGCTGCTTGGATGGAATCGGCGGAGGAGTCGGCTCGCGACGTGCCTGAGGGTTCACGCGCTTATATTGTGGAGCCGTCGATGAGAGCTGATCCACCGGCAGCTGTTCCAAAGGCAGCTAGAAGGAAGAAGCTCGTCGCGACTGCTCCAGAGGCTGCAAGAGAGGAGTCCGCCGCCGCTGCTGTTGATGATGATGAGTTTTTGGATTGTATTTTGGAGGAGGTAGCGGCGTGCTCGGCACGAGAGGATGCTCCTTGTTCGCCGACTCCTGGTCCACCACCAGCTGGGCCAGGCCTGGAGTCCAGGCCTAGGAGGCCCTCGAGGAAGATTTACATGGTATGATTCCTGTAATAGCCCCCTTGCACTGCTTTCTTCCCCGTGTTTATAACTTATGCTTTATTTTTGTCTTGTGCAGTCAAGGAGGTTGATCTCAGCCTTTTCCCGGGAGGTGGAGCAACGTGATCGTATCATTGCAGACCGGGAGGCCAAGATTGCCTGGCTGGAGGCCAAGCTGGCTGCCTCAGGAGGGGGCTTCGTGAGCAGACCGCTGCTCTTGAGACTATTATGACGGGCCTGGAGGCAGAGAACGTTGAACTGAAGGCTGAAGTTGCTCGCTTGAAGGAGGAGGATGATCGACTTAAAGCGAGCAACAAATGCCTTGCAGATCGAGCCGCCGCCGCAGAGAACGAGTTGGCCACTCGGATGAGCCCCCATGAGGTTGGGGGCACACTGCACGCCCGGCTGTTGGAGGGGCTAAACATTGGACGGCGCGTTGCACGGCTGATCGATCCTGACTTCCAAGTGGAGTTTATCAATCGAAGAAACTGCGCAGCGCAACGCAAGGAAGATCTGGAGGGAGAGTCTTGGGACAGTCAGGGTGGTCCGCCGCCCGTGTAGCCTTTTGTACTTCTTTTACTTTTTGGACTTTATGTAAATTATAACATACTTTGTGAGCAATAAAATAGAAATCCTTTTCAGTTTGGTGTCCTCCGCCCTTTATTACTTTTTGTGTATGTTTGTGTTGCAGCGTCAGGCGGCCAACCTGGTTGGTCCGTTAACATTGTTTGGATGCTCAAGGAGCTAAGCCCCTAAGCTTGGGCAGGTGGCTGTGTTAGCCAACCTGGTGGCGTTGCCCAAGTGACAATTTGGACAGCCAGCGTTTAGAAAAGGAACGTTTCTCGTTATTGCTTAACCACGCTATCCTTTCATCAAGAGGGTTAGTGCGTGGGATAGCCAACTTAGTTGGCTGGGTGCCTAAGGAGTAAGATCCTTAAGCTAGGCAGGCGGTTGTAATAACCAGCCTGGTGGCGCCGTGCAAGTGAAGACTCGGGCCGCCAATGTTGGAGAAGAAATGTTTCTCCTTTCGACCGTCGTTGACTAACGTTGCTGCTCCCTGAAAGGAGGTTGTCGTGTGTGCAATACTTGCCCCCTAAGGTTTTTATACCGCTATGGGCCACTTGGATGACCAAGGTTTAGTACGACCGCTATTGGGCCGCTCGGATGACCGAGGTTTCAGACCGCTCATGGGCCACTTGGATGACCAGGGTTTCAGACCGCTTATGGGCCACCTGGATGACCAGGGTTTCAGACCACTTTTTGGGCCACCTAGATGACTAGGGTTTAACGAGAGGGTGAAGACCCTCCCGACTTAGGGGCAGTCTAGGTCGGGTAAACCTGCAAGGTAAACACAGAATATATATATATGCAAGACCTAGGATCCTATATGCTAAGTAAACCTCTTATTTTACTCAATTACACAATCATACGAATGAATGCACACAAATGGGTTAGTACGTACCTGGGTTCCCTATTGAAAGTAGCACTTCAAGTGGGTTACGTTCCACGTTTGCGGGACCAACTTTCCGTCCTGGTTCCAGAGCTTGTATGCTCCGTTGTGCAGGACGACAGAGACGAGAAAAGGTCCTTCCTAGTTGGGAGAGAGCTTGTTTCGGCCGGCCAGCTTGCCTGTGGCCTCAATGCCTCATAGGACCAGGTTCCCAATGTCGAATTACCGGGCTTTTACCTTTTTATTGTAGTATCGGGCAACCCGGTGTTGGTACACTGCTGTTCGTATTCTGGCGGCGTTGCGGGCTTCCTCTAGCAAGTCTAAGTGCTCCCTGATTTTCTGGGAGTTGGTATGTGGGTCGAAGGACTCCACCCTCAGACTCGGGAGCCCGATTTTGACTGGAATTACTGCTTCAGTCCCGTAACAGAGGCTGAAGGGCGTCTCGCGTGTTGGTTCTTTCGGGATTGTATAATAAGACCAGAGGACGGAGGGGAGCTCATCAGCCCAGGAGCCCCCGGCGTCCTCCAGCTTAGTCTTTAACCTGTGGAGTAGCGTACGGTTCGGGACCTCCACCTGCCCGTTGGCCTGGGGGTATGCTACCGAAGTGTGGACCAGCTTGATCCCAAGGCTGGTGCAATACTTGGTGATGCGTTTCCCTGAGAATTGGGTCCCGTTGTCGGCTACCACAACCTCTGGGACGCCAAACCTGCAGCAAATGCTCTGGCGGAGGAACTCCAGGGCATTGTGTTCTGTGATCTTTGCTAGCGGGGCCGCCTCGACCCACTTAGTGAAGTAGTCGATGCCCGCTATGATAAACTTGCGTTGCCCCGTGGCAATGGGAAATGGGCCGAGAATATCGAGCCCCCATTGCGCAAAGGGCCATGGTGCCTGAAGCGACTTCAGGTCTGCGGACGGCTGATGGTAAAGGTTGCCATGAAGCTGGCAGCTTTCACATTTCTTCACGAATTCGAGCGCGTCCTTCTTCATTGTGGGCCAGTAATAGCCCTGCAGCATGATCTTGAAGGCCAGGTTTTTCCTGCCTACGTGTGATCCACAAATCCCGAGGTGGACTTCGCCCAGCGCCTAGTCGGCCTCCTCGGGAGATAGACAGCGGAGGTACGGAGTCGAGTATCTACGGCGATACAGCCGACCATCGACTACCGTGTACCAGCCGGCTGTCTTTTTAACTCGCTTGGCCTTCTCGGCATCCTCTGGGAGTGATCCGTCAGCCAAGTATCTAAGGTAGGGCGTCATCCAGTTTCCCATCTCGGAAATCTGCATCGCCTCCTGTTTCTCTATGCTGGAAGCATTCAGGACCTCCCTCATATCCCTCGAGTACTGTTCTGGGTTTTCGGTAACAGTGGCTCTAGCCAGCCGGTCTGCCTTCCAGTTTTCGGTTTGAGGAACGTGAATTAGGGTCTGTTTGCTAAAAGCCTAGATGGCTTCCCTTGCCTTTGCCAGATACCTGGCCAAGGAAGGGTTGTTTGCCTCGAAGCCCCCGTTGACCTGGTTGACGATCAGTTTGGAGTCGCTGTAAACCGCCAACCTCCTGGCAGAGCACTCCTTGGCTAATCGCAAACCGACTAGCAGGGCTTCGTACTCGGCGACGTTATTGGTCGCTGGGAAATCAAGTTTCAGGGAATACTTGATCTTAAATCCATCAGGGGTCGTAAGGACCACCCCTGCTCCGCTGCCACTGTCCGTGGATGATCCGTCCACGTGGAGTGTCCACTTTGGGACCTCGTCGGGCTGTTCTGTGTTTTCTGCGGGCTGTTCCTCATGAATTGGGGTCGTGGCCTCAACGATGAAGTCAGCCAGAGCCTGCGCCTTTATGGTAGGTCTGGGCCTGAATTCGATGTCGAACTCACCCAGTTCAATAGCCCACTTCATCAGTCGTCCAGAAATGTCGGGTTTCTGGAGTATGCCTTTCAGCGGCTGGTCAGTAAGGACTACTATGCGGTTTGCCTGAAAGTATGGCCTCAATTTTTACGCTGCGAAGATAAGTGCCAGGGCCATTTTTTCAGCGCGCGGATAGCGCGTCTCTGGGCCGGTCAACGTTTTGCTCACATAGTAGACCGGCTGCTGGGTATCAGATTCCTAGCACACGAGGACGGAGTTGAGGGACACTTCCAATACCGCCAGGTAAAGGTACAGCTCCTCCCCGTCCTTGGGCGACGCTAGCAGTGGTGGGCTGGCCAGATACTGCTTCAATTCATTGAAGGCGGACTGGCAGTCAGCCGTCCACTGGAATCAGTTGGATTTCGTCCCTCTCAGAGCCTTAAAGAAGGGCTGGTACTTGTCACCAGACTTTGCGAGGAAGCGGGACAAAGCAGCCAGCCGCCCAATCAATCGCTGGACGTCTTTGACATTTCGTGGGGGAGCCATGTCAGCGAGGGCCTTAATCTTTTCTGGGTTTGCCTCGATCCCACGCTGGGAGACGATGAAACCCAAGAATTTTCCAGAGGCTACCCCGAAGATGCACTTTGCTGGATTTAGCTTCATTCGGTGCTGTCGGAGCACCTCAAATGATTCTTCCAGGTCATGTATGTGGTCGCCAGTGACCCTGCTCTTGACGAGCATGTCGTCGACGTAGACCTCCATGTTGCGACCAATCTGCTTTTCGAACATCTTATTGACCAGTCGCTGGTAAGTTGCTCTAGCGTTTTTCAGTCCGAAGGGCATCACTTTGTAGCAGTAGGTCCCCTTGTCTGTCATGAATGATGTATGCTCCTCATCCTCTAGATTCATCCGAATCTGGTTGTAACCCGAATAGGCGTCCATGAAGCTGAGCAGTTCATGTCCAGCCGTGGAGTCAACCAGTAGGTCGATCCTGGGCAAGGGAAAACTGTCCTTCGGGCAGGCCTTGTTGACGTCGGTAAAATCGACGCACATTCGCCATTTTTCGTTGCTCTTTTTGACCAGGACGACGTTTGAGAGCCAATCCGGGTACTGGACTTCTCTGATAAACCCAGCGTCCAGTAGCTTTTTCACCTCCTCTCGGATGGCGATCAGCTTTTCGACGGAGTGATTCCTCCGCTTCTGCCTGACTGGCTTTCGGTCAGGATCAAGGCCCAACTTGTGGACCATTACCTCAGCCGAAATCCCGGGCATGTCTGCGGGAGTCCATGCGAACAAGTCAGCGTTCCGCTGCAGGAACGCAATCAGTTCAGTGCGTAGCGTGCCAGTGAGTGAGCCGCCAATCTGCACACACTTCTCCGGTTCCTCTGGATTTAGTGGGACCAGATCTGTGGCTTCACCGGGCTGCGCCTGTTGCAGGGTGGTCTCGTCTCGGTGATCGAGTTCTCCCAACGCGCTAGTGCTGCCGCTAGAGACAATCTGGGACATATAGCATGTCTGCCCAATTATTTGATCGCCCAACACCTCCCCAACACCGTAAGGTGTTGAAAATTTTATTTTGAGGTGCGAAATCGAGGTAACCGCCCCGAATGTCGCCAGGCAAGGTCTGTCCAGTATAACGTTGTATACTGAGGGTAGGTCAACCATCAGAAAGGTTAGCATGCGACTTGCTATTTTCGGATAGGTGCCTAGGGTGACTTCTAGTTGGATTGTCCCTTGAATGGGCACCAGTTCATTGTCAAGGCCGTATAAAGGTCCTTCAGCGGGTTTTAATTGATTCTTTTTTAAGCCCAATTTAAAGAACGCATCCAAGTAAAGCAAGTCTTTAGAGCTACCATTATCAATAAAGACTCGTTTCAGTTGGTAGTTTAAAATACCATCTGAAATGAGTGCTGAGATTACAAGGGGATCAGCATGGGGGGACATTACATGATTTGAGTCACAGTCACTGAAGCTAATAGTATTATCTACTGTGCGTTGCTTCTTCCTCCAAGTCTGCTGCACTTTGCTGTCCGCCGTGCTCCTGGCAGGTCGGGTGGTGACCATGTTAACCACTCCTGCCGCAATCTTGTTCCGGGGAGGAGTCTGCTCCTGCCCCACTTCATCAGCCGCTCCGGAGTTCCGTCCAGGGCCCCTAAAAAACCTCGTGAGATGTCCTCTGCGAATTAGGTCCTCGATTTCCCTCTACAGTGTCTTGCAGTCCTCAGTTGAATGGCCAGCAGAGCGATGGAAGTTACAGTACTTCGACTGGTTTCCAGAATCTTTCTTCAGCGGTTTGGGCCACTTCAAGAACTTTTCTCTACGGATCTGCATTAGGATGTTGGTGCGCGTGTCTGTTAGAGGCGTGAAGCTGGTGGGCCCGTAGTCTCTGCGTTCTGGTGGCTCGGTTCGACGTAGCTTCTGGCGGGAGTGTTCTCCGCCCGTGAACTTTCTTTTCCCATCACCAGGGAACGGCCGAGGCTAATCCGCCTGTTGTGGACGTTTTTCCTCGTTGGCCTCCTCCGCCGCAGCATAGGCCCTGGTGATGGATTCCGCCTCACGGGAGGTTTGTGGATTTTTATGGGCAAGGTGCTTAAAAAAGTCACCGTAAGTAAGCGCTGAGATGAAGCTGCCCAACTTCATCTTCTCTGTGATCTTGGGGATCCTTCTAGCCTCTGCCACGAAGTGATCCAGGAAGCGCCGTGGGTTCTCTTCCAGTTTCTGCTTTATGTGGGAGAGGTGTCACGGCTGTTTCTCTTCCCGTCGGCTCGAAGCGTACTGAGCCAGGAAGAGGTCCGTGAGCTCATGGAAGCTGCCAACAGTGCCTGAAGGGAGATGGTGAAACCAGATTCTGGCGTCTCCTTTCAGGGTGAGCGGAAAACAGCGGCACATCGCTGAGTCCTCTAGCCCTTGTAGACTCAGGTGGGTGCGGAAGTGATCCAGATGATTAACTGGATCACAGCTCCCATCGTATGAGTCAAGAGATGGCATCTTGAACTTTGTTAGGATTGGGCGGTTCAGGATCTCGGCAGTGAAAGGAGACCTGTCCAAGTCGATGGCGTGCTCCTCATTCTGGAACACGCGGTTCCAGATTTGTTCCACTCGCAGATCGGCGCGAGTGGCGTTAACTGATCTTTTGGAGTTGAGGTAATCCCTCAACTCCGTCTTGTCCCTAGAGGGTTCGGCAGCCGGTCTGCTGTTGCCTCTAGTGGACCTGGCAGTCCTGGAGGCTCGCTCCTGGACTGCGTGGTGGTCTTCCGCCCGAGAGTATCGAGAATTTCTTCTTTCTGGGCTCTTTTTCGGAGATGTACTCCCGGAGCGTTCCTTCGGCCTGTTCTGGCCAGGAACACGGGAGGACACCAGAGCTGGATTATTTCCTACTTTGGCGGGCCTCTTGGCCTGCTTATTCTTCCTTTGGCTACCCTTTTTGGTGGCAGGAGAAGGAATGGCTACTAGTGCAGCCGCCCGCTGTTGTTGTTCGTTCTGGGCGCAAAGTAATTGGAGCAGGCGATTGTTGGCCTGCATATGTTCTACCAGTTGTTGAAAATAAGGCGGTGGAACTCCGCCTGTGACCCCATTGACCAGGACATCAGCAGCATGGTCCTGGTCGGGGTTAGCAGTGTCTCTAGCGGGATCGTTAGCCTAAGCCCTCATGTTCACCATTGCTGAAACAGAAGGTGACTAGGAGATTGTGCAGATTTTAGTGGTAGGCTTTTCGTAAGCGCTTCCCACAGACGGCGCCAATGATGCGTACCTAGATCCGACTTCGAACAGATTCGGATTCTTCTATATGGTTTGAACCGGCTCCGTTCATTGAGTGCGAATCCTGCACACCACTAAAACGAACGAGAGGTTAGCGTTATCGGCGGGAAGTTGTCCCACCGAAAATACTCCGACGCTCAAGTCAGTAAAACAGTCTCCAGAAAGTGCGAAGCTGAAAAGAAAGTGTAGAGAGAGAGAGATGCGGAGTGCATTTTCCTGATGTAAGAGAGGCGCAAGGCCTCCTTGAATCAGAGAGGTGGGAAGGCAGTAAACAGCCATGAGAGGCGCGCTTGTGTGCCTTGAGGATGCTTGCGAATGTGTTTGGAGTAGCAAAATGCTCCAAACAATGCCGTGAGCAACAGGATTGTATTTGAAAGGATTATTGAGAGCCTCTGCAATCGTGAGAGTAATTGAGAGCTTATGCCTTTGAGAGAGTGAATGAAAAGCCTCCTTTGAATGTGGATTCTAGGGTTCATTTTATGGCGGAGAGGATGATCCTCTCTCTTTGGAAGGAGAGATCCCCCGTATATCTCTTGGCTGGCTTGCCTTTTGGAGCAGATGTCAGTTGCCAAGGTGGGCGTGATCCTTTCCTTCAGAGGCGGCCAACAGCTTTCCAAACTAACGTCCTTCCCTTTTAGTATATGACCGTTAGGTTACCTTGGCAGGCAAGGAATTGGGAAGATCTGGCGCCTTCCTTATTTGAAGGGCGCCAATCTTGTCAATATCCTTCCTGGGGTAAATTGAGATCGTGGAAGACACTTGGAGAGCTGTGGTTGGCCGTCTGATGGGTGGTGGGCTTAAACGGAGCAGACCCATTACTATAGAAAGGCACCATTTGGGCCCAATGTGTATGGCGCAGACGGTCAGCGTCTGAGTTGACCGTCCGCATGTAGGCCGCCTTCGTGGAGAATGAAGGGAGAGTAGCTGGCGGTCGACTGATGGGCTATGGGCCAGAATAGAATAGGCCCATTACTGTGGCAAAGCCTCTAAAGGCCCAATCAAGTTTAGCAAGGACGGTCAACATTGCGTTGACCGTCCGTGAGCAAGTTGGCCTCCAAGACGGTCAACGCTAATGTTGACCGTCTTGGGCTTTTCCAGTTCCTGGGTCCGTCTTCTCACTGGGCCGTCGAAAATGTTGACCGGCCTTCTTGGCCTCAGTTGACCTTTCTTTGGGCTAACCCATTATTGGCGTACCCATCAACTTGCAATGAACTTAAAACGGCATCCGAGGTACACTTGCTTGAGAGTTGGTTCCTAGATTTTTACCGTCTTGAAGCTTTCTCACCGTCACTCTCTTCCTTCTGCTAGCCTGTGCATCAACCAACCGACGCTGACTTTTTATAGAGGAAGGGTTTGGTGGGGTAAGTGGGGTAATTTACTTACTCCTGTACTTATTTGCAGACGGTTGGTGGGAGTAACTAGGTTAGTTCATCTGCTCCTTTTGGTCGCCACTTAGTTAGATTCCAACTAAATAGTAAACTTTACTTTTGTTTTTAGTTCTTATTAATTTATTCCGGCCAACTGCTCCTTATTATTTGCTAATGCTGTCGGTTGACTCTCCAATCCGGTCAATACTTTTGTTTTTAGTTCTTATTAATTTATTTCGGCCAACTGCTCCTTATTATTTGCTAATGCTGCCGGTCGACTCTCCAATCCGGTCAATATCTTCCAATCCGGACCACTCTTCTCTTCCGGTCAACGTCTTCAAATCCGGACCACTCTTCTCTTCCGGTCAACCTCTTCAAATTCGGACCACTCTTTTCTTCCGGTCAACATCTTCAAATCCGGTCAAATTTTTACTTCGGCCTCTTGCACTTCCAAAACTGGCTAGTCATTTCACATGGCCGGACTTGATTTAGCAAGGGTGGAGTCGGACGTATTTTGCACTAAGAGAAGTCCGAACTTGATTGAGGCTTAAGGCGGCCCGTTTAGATTTCGTATTCACACCGTCGATCACCTCTTCATAACTTCGGATTTCTTATTACGTTTTCCGGTCAACTGCGTTGACCGGATAACCTTTAGTTTTTCCTCGATCCTTAATTATTTTGACTTGAAGATTGGGATTTCCTAAGCTTCAGAAGCTGGGTCGTTACAGCAAGCTCACTTATATGAGGTTTAATCAGAGGTTAAGAAAGAATAGCCTTTTGAGGTAATAAGGATTCTCAGTCGATTGAGGTTTGGAGTTAAGTCAGAGAGGCAATTAATAATTTTGAGTTGCTCTCGAACTTGGTAGTTTAATGTGAAGTTTTTCCCGGGTATCGTAAATGGAGAAGTAGTGTAACATTCCGAAATATTTTTATCCGATTAAATTTAGATTGTTTATTATTTTGGATAATTCGAGTATGAGAAAAATTAATTAAATATTATAAAATTTTGGAGAATAATTGGATTTGATGAGCCAGCGTTCGAAGTGCGCCGGTTCGGTCGGC
>JAODPA010106560.1:0-20287 GCA_025585075.1 Nepenthes mirabilis
AATATTTATTTCGCTTCTTCCCCTTCAATTTCTGCAGCGAAACTTCTGCAACACCACCGGCACCAGGCATAGTCTCTCAATCCATGTCTCCCGTCTCATAAATGCTGATTTCCCTCTTTTTCCCTCTTCACCTTCCCTCTCGTTTTTCTTGTTTTTCACCGGAATCACCCTCACATTGTTGATACGAATATTAATTCTTTCATGCTCGAAAATCCGTTCTGCAAATCGCAGGCTTCGCCGGTGAGTTTAAACGCTTTTGATCTTCCTATTTCGCGAACTTTACACAATTCTGATCTTGGGAATTTGATTTTTTTTTTTGTACATCTTCAGAATGATTTTTGTTTGTGAGTCGCAATGTAAATGAAAGTTAATTGTCAATCTTTTGGTTCTTTCTTTTGATCAAGATTATTTATCGATGCAATCTACTGTATTCTCCTCGCACCATCAGTTCAATATTTATTGGATTTGTTAATTAATTTACTTGACTTTGTAACTTCCCCTCCCTCGGTCCCCCGGTGAATCTCAGTTGTGCATTTCTGCACCCATATTACTAGGTTGTTATGTTTGTATCAATCGATTTTTTTTTTTTTTAATTTTCGAGTTCCAGAAAATTGAGGGAATGTTTCAAATAGTATTATGAGTTGAAGGATCAGATGCTCAGTTTTGATTGTTGTGCTATTTATGCTAAACGCATTGATGGGAGTATGTTTTCTTTTGCAAAATATAGAAGTATTGTTCTGGTACGAGTGATGCTTATTAAATAGTTTTATCGAAAACTTAGCTTGAATTTCTGTTTTTTACTGAATCAATTTTCCATTTTTTGTAGCTAAATTATTGGATCAAGTTCTTAAACTAATTCCATAACCCCCCTCCCCCAAAATAAATAAAAATAAAAATAAGGAAATGGACAGCAAGAAAAAAAGGAAGAGGGGGGGGGGGCGGGGAACAAAATATAGAAGGGATTCGACTAGGGTGTCTGGGGATTCAGTTGTAAAATCGCTTTCCCTTCTGCAGAGTGGATCTTTCACAGCTGGGGGAATTTCTATATCTACATTGGATTTTGATAAAGTTTGTTATTTTTATTTAGGGATTTATCTTTTTGTGGCATGATTAATTTAGTGCAATTGTAATCTTTATCTGCTTAATTTCAGAATATCTTGGTTATTATCTGTGTAAATATGATTTTTGTTTTGGTCCAGATCTTCTGTTTTACACAGAGGAGTACCAATCCTTTCCATTTTTTAGTTGGAGGGGTCGGGGAAGTGAATCCCAGTTTAAACAGGAAATAAAAAAACTCAAATAATTAAAGGACTCCTATTTTGGATGAGTTTGAAGATGAGAAGATTTGTTGTTTTGATTGTCTATACTTTTATGCAGGTCAACTCCCCAATATTTCAACGGATGGGCCAAATTAGGAGCAAATGGAAAGGATGACTGCAGTTCAAATTACTGTATTTTGCAGAACACTTCACATCCTTGAGTTTTTAGCTTTTGTTTTCTGGTTAGCTGGTTAATGATACCAGTTGGGTGCAGCTTGTAGCCGCTGCAGTTAAGCATCATGTTAACTTGCTTTTTAATGTTTGCCTACTTCTACAATGAAGAGTGTACCGTTGACACGAATTTTGAGGGACAATTGAAAGCTAATCTTTATCTAGAAGAAAGCTTCATTCACTATGCTGCTGACGGAATGACCTCTGTTTGGAGGTTATTAGAAGTCCATTGATATAGTTGTCATTTAGCTACTGGTGAACACAAATAATGGAGAGGTGAGTTGTAATTGTCTTTTGCACCTTTATGTCTTTACACAAGTTGTTTGTGCTTAGTGGATTTACAATTAATAAAACTGAAACTGAAGCAATTTGAATAACAGAGCAGTAGAAAAATTGACCCCATCTAATATATGCAATAAGAATGTTTCTTGTTGTAGCATGTTCTTATGTTCTTGTCCTTCTCTTCACTATTGCAGATATAAAATATTGCAGGCTCTTGGAGATGGAACCTGTGGAAGTGTATATAAAGCTGTTAATATAGAAACTTACGAAATTGTAAGTAATCGATTAAATTTGATTATTTCATTGTGGTTTTCATGGCTTACGCATATATGGGTATTTAATTTTTTTTTTCTATTGTAAAACAGATGTTAGATGTACTCAATTACAATAGCCATCAAATAATTAGAATCTTTACGTTCATTAAATTGAGACTTGTTCATAGACGATCACATTCTGGAAGCTAAACCAATTCTCAAGTTACTCCTTTTGAGACTTTGTTGTCTTGCACTAATTAACTGTGAGCATGCTGGTTCTATTTTAAAGATAGCAGACTGATTTTTTTTCTTGATGATTCTTGACATTCTATTCAATTTTTTTTTTTTTTTTTCTGATTTGCTGAGGAGTGTCTGTTATCTAATACATGATTATAGGTTTCGTGTTACTTTTTTCTTCGCTTGCAAAAGTTTTTTCTCCTATGCTTGCATTTTGTTTTTCCTGCGCATACACTTCTATGCTTTAGACAACATTTGTCTTTGCCTTCTCCATTTTCAGTTTGTTAATCTGTGATATTTATTTGTAGTTCTCTTTTTGCACTGCCATATAGCTTTTCTAGTTATTATCTGACCATGCATACGAAAAACAATGATATTTAGTATTTGGCTAGCTTAATTGAAACATAATAAGGAAACCAATTCGTTTTCACAGGTTGCTGTAAAGAAAATGAAGAGAAAATTCTATTTTTGGGAAGAGTGCATGAATTTGAGAGAAGTTAAGGTATATGTCTTGATTTTTTTAACTGGTTTTGATTGTAGAGTGGCAGATTCTATGTGAAGCATGTATGATGCAGCCCAAGGGGCAAACATATTTGGCATGAGATGCTTATCAGCTATTCACTCTCTTGTCTTGCAGGCCCTTTGTAAATTAAGTCATCCTAATATTATAAAGTTGAAAGAAGTTATAAGACAAAATAATGAGTTGTTCTTCATATTTGAATACATGGTGAGATTCCATCCTTACATTCCATTGTCAGCTATTTTTCTTGCGCAATGCATGTGTTCTAGGCATGTTAAGCTTAATTTTTACTTAGATAATCTGATAGCGTAAACTTGGAGAAGATGAGATTTGATGCAAGGGGAATTTGCATTATGACCTGGAAGCCACTGGTTTAAACCCCGGAAACAGCCTAAGCATTGAAGCGGTACCTCTCCAGAGCCTGCAATATGCAGGAAGCCTCATTTACTATGTCACACCCTTTTTATATTTATAGAGAGTGCTGTTTGAATACACCAAAATTGTTGTTGTTATTAGTTGTCAATGCGACTAACTATATCAATGTGGTTAAAATTTTAAACCAATTTGATTGTGTGGAATTTGGGGAGGAAGAAGGGAAAAAAAGAGGAGAGGAGAGAGGATAGGAAGGTGTTTGAAGATAAGAGTAAGAGAAAGAAGAATTAGACCACTTATTTGGATAGTTAATGCAAATAAGGGCAGATGACCGAAGATTATAGCTGTGATATAAATCCAGAGGGATTCAGAATGTTGGGATATGAGCAGTGATGCAGATATTGGGATCCCTGATGCCAGTATTTGTCGATATTGTGACAATATCAAAATATTTTTATATATCTGTGATCTATTGTGATATGTCCACCAATATTCAAATTATTAGCTAATGATACAGCCTTCAGTATACCCAATACCGTTATGAATTGTCCGATATATCCTATACTGATATAGCAATATCAATATTTTCATCCATGATATGAGAGTTATGGGTTCTTTTACCTTGCCACTTCTATGGTAGTTATTTGACCGATGGAAGTATCCTGGAATTTGATGCTGCTGTACATGTGAACATAACTACTGAGATTGATACCCTTAAGGACTATCTTGAAGTTTGGACCAGGTAGATTTAAGGCTTGAGCAAATCTTAAATGACTATCTTATTTAATGTAGGGAACGAAGTTAAGACGTAGATGGAAGCTCAATATAACTGTCTTCTTCTTTTTTTCTATTACAATGTTGTAGAAACGAAAAGATGGAATGCAAGCTTTAATATAACTGTTTTCTCCTTGTTTTAGCTATTACAATGTTATCAACTAACAGAAACTTGGAAAAAGGAAATTTGAGAAATAAAAAGACTTATCCCATATTCCAATGGACTGCTTTGCTTTCTGCATAGATGTCAATGGAAGAATTGCTGAATAAATTATTTCCATTTTTTTCTTGTTTAAGAAGAATTTCCAATCTTTAGATGTAAATATGGTAGGTATTGTAGACGCACATTGTTGATAAAAAAAATTACCTTATGAGGTGAGTCACTTGCTTTGCTTTCAGGGTAGTTGCAAGGGGAGAATTGCTGAATGCCTTTTTTTTTTCCCCTATTTTGATTTTTTTATTGCCATTTTTTGATGTAAATATGGTAGGTATTATAGACCCACATCGTCAATAAAACTAAACAAATTTATTCAGTTTAACAGATCCAGAAGAAGAAAGTGAAAGGGAATGCTTGCTTGTTTCATCGGTAGTTCATTCTCCTCCAGAGTGCCTAAAACATATTAAGGCACCATTCCTTAGTTATGCAAAAGAAGAAAAAGGAATAGAATGATAGAATTAGCTTCTTTGAGATTTATTATAATCATGCGTACTGAATACATGTAAATGCAGAGGGTTTTTTTTTTCTTTTAACCTTGGAACTTTGTATTTTTTTTGTAATGCAAATTATTACTATCAATCTATACTAATAACTTTCCTTGCCTGGATTAGATCAAAACTAGATTGAGTTATATCGCTAGTTCCTTAGAATTTGATTCAATTTGTGAAAACAATAGAATGCAAAATGTACAGTGGGTTTTTCTTTTTCTTTTTTTTTTTGGGGAGGGGGCGGGGGAGAGGAGAAGGAGAATGTCATTATTATTTTGAATGATCATTCTAAATATATCATATCATCATGGTTTCCTTAGAAAATGCGCCATGCCTTGATTCATATTGGAAAGTAATCTTGCTAGCTATTGTTATATTTAACTGAAATCACCAATTAGTGACGGTAAATTCTTTTGTTAAATTTTGAATTATAACCTGGAAACTTCTCCACAGGAACATAGTTTGTACCAAATAATGAAGGAGAGGCAAATGCCATTTTCGGAAGAAGAGATACAAAGCTTTATGACTCAGATACTCCAAGGACTTGCTCACATGCACAGTAATGGGTACTTCCATCGGGATTTAAAACACGGTATAAAGTTTGCTTCATCAGATAATTCAATGGTTCGAAGATTTTAGTTGCATAGTTATTGAAGAGTTTTATCTTTCTTTCTCATAACAGTGGACTTTTTTTTTTCTTTACTATTCTCTGCTTTCAAAGAGAACCTACTGGTGACTAATGATGTGGTTAAAATTGCTGACTTTGGACTCGCTAGAGAAGTGTCGTCAATGCCTCCTTATACTGATTATGTTTCCACACGATGGTGAGTTTTTGATATCCTTCTCTCTTTCCCTCTGTCTCTCCTTGTACTTGCCATTCTGTTATGTATCGGTATTGGGGACCTCCAGATGCTACGATACCATGACAGTATTCCAATATATTGCCATATTGGCAATATATCATAATATATTAGTCTATCTTTTCTGTCACTTTACAATTTTTATGATTTTTTTTTTGGATATTATCTGAAATTGATAGACATTATCCGATACGTCCGATACCAATGTGGCCTCAATTGATAATGATATTGATATTGATATTTTTATCCATAAGACCTTTTGATGATAAATTTTTTCTTATGGTTCTGGATTATGTGTTTTGCAAGGTATCGGGCACCAGAAGTGTTATTGCAATCCACATCCTACACCCCTGCAATTGGTATGACCTATGTTTTTTTTCTCTTCTTTCTTTTACCCTTTCACCTTTAAGTTTCTTTGAAATTCTAAGATTAATAAATTTCTAAAATTACCACCAGCTAATTTTCTAGGATGTAATTGCCAGGGTTACACTTCTGTATTTCTCTGCTGATTTTTTATGTTTCCCGTGCTCAGAATGTCTTAGAAAGCCAGCAATTGTACAGCAGATTGTGAAAAATTATGATGTTTAATCTAGGAAAATACTTTTTATCCTACGAATTCCCGCCAATTCATTTAACTTTTTAAGTGTTTTTTTTTTCCTGAATTTGAACCTAGAATAATCAAATTCATAAATTGTGGAACAACTTTGTAAAAGGAAAAGCAGATAAGATGTATTTTTGTACTTATAATTTTAAGTTGCACATTTAAATCAATTTCATAGATTTAGGTGGGAAAATACATTTTATTTTTTTTTAACATTGCATTTTACAAATATTATTCCAAAAATTCGATAAATGTCTGTTCAATCCAGAAAAAAAAATGAAGAAATTGGATGAATGGGTAGGATAAAATGGAGGGATATATAGCAACCCTCTTAATTTCGTATGCTTGTCCCACAGGATAAAGTTTAATTGTTTAACACTTGCATATTTATTTTGATGCAATTTAAAGAATTCAAGGTGCGTGTCTTTATGCATCTAGGACTATAAGAAGATGCACTAAGCTATTTTTGAAATAGTTATTAGAGCTTTACCCCTTGAACTGATCCTAGGTTTTGTTGTGCCTGCCATTTAGGATGATTGTTGAACCTTTTGCAAGGTTATTTATGCCTAGATTTGGTTATGTGATTGATTTACCATCACGTATCCTCTTTTTGATTTATATGTGCACTCTTGTGCTTTGTTCATAGATTGATCAAGTATATACAGTGTTAGTTACATGATTATTATATAATGAAATATCAGCCGGTATATATCGATATCTGGCCAACTGATACTGATATTTCATATTACATGACAAAATTTTAAGAAGCTATTATATCGGTGATATATTGGATAATATTTGCCCCTAATTCTGATTTGCAAAAAAAAATGTGCCCTACCCATTCGATCTTTATACATATCACTTGGTATGCTGATATCAATTCATATTACTTGATATGGGTAATACTGATATAGTTGTGTGATCACTGATACCGATATTTTCATCCATGATGGCTAGTGAATCAACAAACATTACCCTTTTTCAGGTAGAATAATTGTGACAAATGTCTTTTGCGTTGATGATTTGTCAAAGATTGATGCATCTACTTTTGTTCTGTTGTGGTCTGCTGACTGAAAAATAACCGTTCTTTGTAGATATGTGGGCAGTTGGTGCTATATTGGCTGAGCTTTACACCTCATGGCCAATTTTCCCCGGTGAAAGGTAACTTTTTTCTTACCCATTGTTTTTTTTTTTTCTTCGGTGGAGAAGGAAAAACTTGGGAATAGTATTACTCTTTTTCTGTGGATTATTCTTGGCCTCTACACTCTTGCTTAAATTGATAACTAGTCTTTTTATTATTTGTGATCATTATGTATTTATTTACGTGATGGTTGACACTCTCATTTCCTCCTAAACACGTTAATTAGTGGTTCCTTCCTAGCTTTGAAGCAATAAGCTATCCATTCCTTTTGCTAACTTGTCCGATAGGGAAATAAAGCTAGCTTTACAGATAGAACTAATTATATCGGCCTGAGTTGTTGTATAAGATTGTCCACTTTAGTTTTAGTAGAGGAAGGGCATCTGAGTATGGGAAGAAAAAAACGTGTATTATCATTTAACTATATATTATCAATTTCCGTGAGTTGTTTTTTCTGTGAAAATAGCCTCTTAATTGCAAGGGTATGGCGGTGTGTATCTCATATTTTCCAAAGCCTGCAATGCAAAAAGTTTCGTGATAGAGCCACCCTTTTGTGTTGTATAACAAAATAGTGCCCTGGTGGACAAAGCTGCCACATTATGGGGTTTGATAGGGTTAAATATTCAGTCTTATCCCTGCATTATAAGTTTCCATTGTTTAAACTCATTTTCAATGGGTTAATGGATGATAATATTCTAGAAGCATTATGAATTTTAACTGCATTTAAATTCCTTTGTAAACATTTCTTTTTCAGTACTGGGATTGTGAATATGGATTCTTGGAAAGCTAGCAAGAGTGTGATAGAGATCATTCTTTAACATACTTTTTTCTTGCTTGCATATTTAGTGCATTCAGCTTCTTGCAACATTTTTAAGATTCTTAGGCACTGTGCAATCCTTAAATTGTAGCACTGTTGTTATTCTTTTTGCTGGAAAAGCATGCGTATGTATCCATGTTTCTAAATCTAGACTAGGACAATCTGCTAGATCCCATTGTAGATATACCATAGCGCGTGCATGTGCACACACATACGTATATATACATGTATATGAATATAATATAACAATAAAAATAAAGCTTTAAATCCTATTAAGTGGGGTCGACTTTATGATATTTTCGTCGTTCCTTTTGATTTAGTATAATATCATCTGAAAGTAGAAGCAATTTTAAATCATTATTGCCTTACTTTAAGTTTTTCTAATTTTTTCTTTTTCTTTTTTCAACCATGACTAACTTATGTTTCCTCATAGATTCCTCATTTTATATTTATTTCAAGTGTCAGAACTACTATAAATGTCGTTTTCTCATCTTATTTCCTGTAGGTATAATTTTTAAACGTTTACAAATTTTATCATTCATTGTCTTATAGCGTGACTCTACTAATCCATATTAGCATTCTCATCTCTACAATATTTTATTTTTGTATGTGTTATTTGATTGTCCAACATTCTGATCTGTAAAGCATAGCTTATTGACTACCCGAAAGGCATAATAGTTTGTTAACTATCGGACTCTCGATGCAGAGAAGACAGTAAAAGTGCATAATGTTTTTATTTCTTTCTTCCTTAAGATACTACTCTGCACTATGGGGTAGAATACGCCATGTCAACATGACAATGGAAGATTACCTTTGTTAACTCCCACTTCTTCACTTAAGACTTCTTTGGTTCTTGAAAATTTTGAAAAAAAAAAAAAACTACTACTAAGAAAAAATGAAAATGTAAGGAAATGAAAAAAAATTCTTTATTTTGTTTTAATTTCTTATACAATCTAAATAATAGAATTTGAATTTTACCTAATTTTTAAATTTTAACTTACATTCTTAAATTTTAATTTTACCATCAAAATAGACCCTCAGTCTTCACTCTAAGTCGCAAGCTAAGCATGGCCCCATGATACCCCATGAGGCCATGACCAATTATTTTGAATGAACCAAAATGATTAATTGCCAAGGTATTATTGCTGATAAAACAGTATAACAAAGCATTCATTGTCATCTTCTTCATCTCGTCTGCATGTTTTATGCTGAACAGCTAGAGGCAGTATAGTAAGTTCATTGCATTTATAAATCAACTATTAATTTATGAACTACTACTGATTTAAAGTTATATACATCGGCAGTGAAATTGATCAGCTGTACAAAATATGCTGCGTGCTTGGTGCACCCGATTGGACCACCTTCCCTGAAGCAAAGAACATCTCACAATTGATCAACATTAGTTATTCAGGGGTGAGTTCATGCTGCAAGATAATATCTTTATATATTGTACCACAACTATTTTGCTCCTTCTTCCTTGACCCTCTTTTAGAGCAATGACCGTTAAGAATCATAGACACTGACACTGGATTTGGACATGACATGTTGGTTTGTTATTTTTCTAAAAATGAGGACATGATACTTTAGGACATGTTAACTGAAATTTATTGTTTATCCATAGATATGTAAACATAATTGATAAACATTATTATTTTATACCAAATTAGACCTAAAAATTCATATTTTTACATTAAATTAAAGAAGAACTAGTATACATGTTCACTGTGGCTGAATATAAAAGAGTTGTGTTATATCATCTTTAAAAACTGCCCAATTTTTTGTAATTTATATCATTATGACTCCAATTTTTTTAAAAAATAGAAAAAAACCTACTTTTCCAAATGTGTCAAAGTTAAAAAAAAAAAAAAAAGATAAGTTAACAAGTGTTGCTGACACTTTATCCTTGGAAGAGTGCCTGTACTTAAAGTGAGCTTTAGTGCAATCATAACGTTGCTTAACTTAGCCTAGAAATAGCATGTTCAAACCATAGAAACAATATCTTTGTAATGTATCAGTAAAATTACGTACATTGACCCTTCACAGACTCTACGATGTGAGAGTCTCTTGCCTGGACCATCCTTCCATGTCCTCTCTTGTCTCAATGTCCTTATTTTATTGTAGCTTATGCCTGCCAATCTGTCGGAAATCATCCCAAATGCTAGCTTTGAAGCTATCGATCTAATTCGGGTAAGTGCTGTTTAGTTCTTATATTTTCCATGCCAATACCAATTTCAGTAATGGTACTCTAGATTTTTTTTCTAATCATTACTTCCCTTTTGGTCCTAACAGCGACTTTGTTCTTGGGATCCACATAGAAGGCCAACGGCAGAACAATGTCTACAGCATCCCTTTTTCCATGTATGTTAGTTCTATGTCTGCATGCAAGTTTCAAATAATCGTAATATTACCTAATCTGAAGATACAATCTCGAATCTTGGATTTAAATCATTTTTTTAATGAATTGGATAATAGGTGGGCATTCGAGTTCCTCGTCCAATTCATGATCCGCTTCGTTTCAAGCAGCCCAGGATGGGCAGAGGTTAATTTGTATGCTTTTTGATCTCATTTTATTAATGGGTTGCTTGAAACCCCGTTTTGTTTAACTGTTGCAGGAAGAACGCCAAATCTCGAATTGAATCTGTGGGACTTTGACGCCAAGTCAGATGATTGTTATCTTGGCCTGACATTGGCTGTGAAGCCGAGTGCTTCTAAGGGTAAGATATCTGCCTCACTGCCCCTTTTAAAATGTATTCAATTTGAACCTTGCTTCTGCGCTTATGGGGATTTGATCAGCTGCTTTAGATCTGATAACTGGTGTCAGTGGGATGCTTTGGGGTTGACATAGCATCCCATCTATTCGTCCATGCTAGTGGGCCCACTCAAGAATAAATGAATATATGGATGCAACGTCACCTAAAAGTATCCCCAAACACAAACATTCTCGAGTTCTGATATGTTGATTAAACCTTTTGAAATTTTGAGCAGTCAGTCATTTAGAATTACTTGTCTCATTGGAGGTGCTATGAATAATGGCTTTTGGTAAAAAGATGGTGAAAATTGTTTCATTTTATCGAAGTGAATGTGTTACCGTGGTCAACAAAAAACTTTAGTGAAATCTAAAAAATTTCAATTTGATTTTTAATAGATTTATATCTAATTTTTTGTCCCTTATTCAAAAATCCAGTGGGGTCAATTGACCAACTAAGCAAATGGTGGATCTGCCCCCATACACCACCACATATCCACAAAAACGAAGACTTTCGAAGTTAGGATTATTCATCACCAACTGAGAACTTTTGCACCCTCCTTGGCGAGCTGTTCATCACCACTACCTCAACCGACACAGTCAGCGACCTTCGGACTTCCATCGGCAGCCACTACCTGACCTATGCTGCAACTACAACTGTTTGTTCGCTAGGCCTCTCCCAGCTGGCCATCTTGCCTCCACTGGTGAGGTCAAGAAATCACCAAACTCTGCACCACCTCCCCCCACTGAACCTCACTGTAGATCACCGTCAAGCAATTGCTGGCCAACCACCGGACCTCCACCAGAGACCATCGGATGGCCATTAGACTCTGCTGGAGATTGTCTTTTGATCATCGTATTCATTGAAAACCACTGAATGGCATCCCAACACCGTTGAAAACTGCAGTGGTGATTGTTGTTCAAGCTTTCTTTCTATCCTTTTTCTTCTCCTTCCCTATTCCTTCACCCCCTAGATATTTCCTCTCATCTCTTTCCATCTTAGCTTTTCCCCCCATTTTTGGTCGTACAATTTTTTGTCTGGAGTGTTTTTTTTTGTCTTCTTATCATTTATTGCTATCTGCAGATATGATTCGTAGCGTACCTCCAGGTACCGGACAGGTGAGCTTCTCTTTGGATATGTATCGACAAATGATATGTTCAGTGTTCCTGAATTTACTCTTTTGTTGCTTACTTTTGCTTGTGATGCTGCTTTATTTATACTACAGTATTAAAGATTCAACTTTGTGATGCAGGATATACTCTTCTGCTCTGATTTCGAGGATCGTCCACAACAATTAGGTATCCTCTGACCTCCTCGAGCACTTTGTGCCATGGATGAATGCTCCATCCTCTTCGTCATTTCAATAAAAAATGAATAAAGGACAAATGCTGTTGATGCATAGAGATTATGGATGATAATATTTATATTTATATCGGCCGTGCCCATATTAATATTAGCCGTATCAGGTGATACATGTGAATCATTTAAATAAAAATGAATGAAGGACAAATTATGCATAGAGATCATGTATGAAATTATTGGTGTTGATATAGGTATTGATATCAGCCGTGCTCGTACAAACATTGCCCATATCTGATGATACATATCAGTAGTAGATGTACTAACGTAAACAAAATTTTTGCGAATCCGAACGCAAGGGGCAAATATTAGCCAATTTGTTAAAAAATATCGGGTGTAGCAGTCAATATATCGGCTATAAAATGACATCGTGATTTTGTCATGGTATCGAGCGGCCGATACTGATATATATCGACTGATATTTCATTATATGATAAAAATCGTACTCCAACCTTTTTCCCTGTAATTTTAGATGATTTAAAGAGAGGAGAAAAGGGGAAACTTTTGTCTATTAGAGAGAGAGACTTATGGACGAAAATATCTATATCAATCGCGATTACTTTGGTATTGTATATATTGGATAATATGCATGGTGTTAAATATATCAGATAGAAAAAAATTTTCAAAAATTATAAAATGATAAGGCTGTATCTGCTTATATATTGGCCAAATATCGATCATATCGATTAATATTTTGAATATCCGTTGATGTATTGATTGTATCCATTGATATGAAAATATATCATGATATTGTTATGATATTAAAAAATATTAATACTAGGGGACCTAATATCAATATATATCGATCGATATTTTCATATAGTACCATCAGTCTCGCTGTTGATATGCAGAAAAACAAATCTTGATGTCCTGATTTATGGAGTTAAGACTTTCTATCTGCTCACTAAGCTAGAATTTCAGAACTTCAATCTGAAGCATGCAATGCAACTAATGCATTACTCTTCATTCCAGTTTACTGGTCGCTTTTTTCTCCGAGTCGAAATGGAATAAATGCACCGGTAGAATCCTCCTCTGCACTTCCATTCAGGTCAGTATCGTTCTAGTAGCGGATTCTAGCAAATTAAAATGATCTTCTGATCATTCTAGAGCTCATTTGAATTCCGTTAGTAATGCAAATTAACTGTTCCATTAGTGGTGTGTTTAGAAAATTTCTCTGTGGGTTGTGCCTTTTGTGATCATCCCATGCCCTGTCGCGGTAGATGTGATGGTGGATTAAGTGTCACGTTTTTGGTCAAAGAGCAGGTAATAATTAATAATAAATAAACCAAAATAAAGTTTGTTCCCTTACATGAACAAAATCCAAATATAATACCCAAACTTAGGTCGAACAAACTAAACTCGAAGACCAAAAATAGTATAAAGACTACAAATCAGAGATGTCACGAGATTTGACTGAACATACCCTACCTGATCTCCAAAGGATATATAACAATCTGCTCAAATCAAAATCCATATGTAAGAAAAGCGTATAACTATATCTAAATTATGCAGACCCAAAATAAACAAGCCAAAAGATGTTTCCAAAATTTTACAACTATTGTAATTGAATATACAATAAACCCAAATATAAATCTTAATGCAATTCAAATCAAATACAAAATATACATAGCTGAATCTTCGAGTATGCTTCATCCGAATACTGCAAGTATCCGGTACTATCTAGTTTGAAAAGATTAAAAATAAGATAAATTATGAGTTTAAAATTCAGTAAATATATATCCAATAAAACAGAAAAACACGATAAAAGACAATATAATCCGGTAAAAATTTAATTTGTCAAATGTCCAAATATGTCAAAGGTTCAAAAGCCAAATGTCAAAAAATCAAATATCTAAATATTAAATGTTCGAATATGATTTTGTATGCAAAATTTGTAATCAATAAATAGATATTAAATAATCCAAATGTATAAAATTTTTTATATATCAAAGATATTGATGTAAAATTTTGTTTATTTATTTGACCGTATTAAAATTGAGTTACATAGTAAAATTCGACCGTCTTTTGTAATATATTTATATATTTGAAAAGTTTCAATTATTTTTATCCAAATTGAGCTTAATATCCGCATTAGTCTTCAAAAAAAACCCAAAAGGCCACAAAATATAAAGTAAAAAGAATTGGTCGGCTCACATTGCTAATATCAATAATATTGTTGATATAACAATATTTCATAACAATTTCCCACATTGAAAATATTGATATCTATATCTTCCGCATTGATGCATATTAGTTAATATTTTGTTCTTTAATTGTCCTTCATAAACAAACTTGTGCTCTTCACATAACTAATGTGGATGTGTCATTATAACCAAGAACTTCCAAGTCTTGTTAGGGGCCACCGATTCTGACGCTGAGGATTTTATACTTGAAATTTGAATAATTGGGATCATAACAATACATTAAAATATATTTCGAGCCAATCTTACTATCCTAACTATCTAAGTTGCTAATATGAAAACCTTACCGGTGAAAGTATGGGAGGATTTTATCGACTTTTTAGAGATAAACGCGGGTGGCTTATTGTTGATATATGATATTCTATTTTGTAACCGTTATTCTTTCATGCTTATTAGTTTTTATTCTGGCAGCACGGTTCTACACCCTCAGGCAGGAGTTTCACATCCGGCGGCCTTTTCGCTCTTCCCTTTGCAATCGAGTATCTCCGATGGTCAATTAATGGCGGTTTCCGCTCCTCTCCGGTAGGGTCGATCCCTTTGAAGTAACCCCAAAAGAGGAGAGTTTGTAGTGATGAAGCATGACTAATCTATTTGTTCCTCTCATTTTTCCTTTAAATTTTCAGCTCCAAGGAGCAATTTGTTGACATATTTCTGGTAGTTTTGGGATATGCTTCTTCCTAATAAGGGCACGTCTTGTTAGGGCAGCCATGAACCCAACTCCTTTTGTGAACATATTGTATATAAATGTGTGTTTTTTGCGTTTGTCAAACCGAATAAGCGAGAGTCTTATTTCCATTGGAGTTACTGGCGAATATTAAAAGAGGAGCCTGACGGGTCGAGGATAAACGATGTTGAACATGTGAGAGTTTGTGTGTGTATTTTTTTTTGGTTCCTTAAAACTTAATGAACGGAGCCTTGTTTAGCGTCTGTTTATTGTTTTCTTTGTATTAGTAACAGTGAAAATTTTATCATAGTAACTTGGATCGATTTTTTTAGCCGCTTAAATTGTCGGAATAAAATCATGTCCGTTGATATTAAGTGTGAATATTAAAATAGGATGAATCTAATAGGTCCAAAATGAACAATTATAGGCGTGTGTGTGTATTTTTTTTTTATTTTTTTGGGTTTATTAAACTGAATAAGTTGAGTCTTATTTAGAGGAATTTTTTAAAAAAATTTAATCAATTTTTTTAAAAAATTTTTAACTGTAAAAATCTTATCATAGTAATTTTGATTAATAGTTTTAATCATCTAAATTTTTAGAATAAAATTATATTCACCAAAAGTGATGCGTACCTGGATTCGATTTCGAACAGATTCGGATTCTCTTAGATGGATTGAACCGGCTCCATTCACTGAGTGCGAATCCTGCACACCACTAAGGTAAACAAGAGGTCAGTGTTAACGGCGGGATGTAATCCTATCGAAAATACTCCGACGCTCAAGTCAGTAAAACAGTCTTCAAGAGGTTAGAGAGCAATGGGCGAGGGGTAGAGAGTGTTTTGTTCCAAATGTTAGAGAGACGCAAGGCCTTTCTCGTATTTGGATGGTGGAAAGGCAGAGAACGGTTGTAGAGACTCGTTCGTTGCTTTGGAGTTTGATCGTGTTTGAGAGTTTTGCTGTCCAGGGAGAGAGAGTTCGTTTCTCAGAACACTTAGGGTTTTTTCAGTCTGAATGAGAGCCCTTTTCTTTTCCTCTCTTTTTGACCAAGACGACGTTCGAGAGCCAATCCGGGTACTGGACTTCTCTAATAAACCCAGCGTCCAGTAGCTTTTTCACCTCCTCTCGGATGGCGATCAGCTTTTCGACAGAGTGGTTCCTTCGTTTCTGTCTGACCGATTTTCGGTCTGGATCAAGGCCCAACTTGTGGACCATCACCTCAGCTGAAATCCCGGGCATGTCTGCGGGAGTCCAAGCAAAAAGGTCCGCGTTCCTTCGTAGAAACGCGATCAATTCATCGCGTAGTTGCCCGGTGAGTGAGCCGCCGATCTGGACACACTTATCCGGTTCCCCCGGGTCCAGTGGGACCAGATCCGTGGCTTCGCCAGGCTGCGCCTGTTGCAGAGTGGTCTCGTCTCGATGATCGAGTTCTCCCACCGTGCCAGTTCTGCCACTAGGGGCAATCTGGGACATGTAGCATGTCCGCCCAATTACTTGGTCACCTAACACTTCACCGACACCGTAGGGTGTTGGGAATTTCATTTTGAGGTGCGAAATCGAGGTAACTGCCCCGAATGTCGCCAGGCAAGGTCTGCCTAGTATAGCGTTGTATACTGAGGGCAGGTCAACTACCAGAAAGGTTAGCACGCGACTTGCTGTTTTCGGGTAGGTGCCCAGGGTGACTTCCAGTTGGACTGTCCCTTGAACGGGCACTGGTTCATTGTCAAGGCCATACAAGGGTCCTTCAGCAGGTTTTAGTTGATTCTTTTTTAGGCCCAATTTAAAGAATGCGTCCAGGTAAAGCAAATCTTTAGAGCTACCATTATCAATAAAGACTCGTTTCAACTGGTAGTCTGAAGTACCGTCTGAAACGAGTGCCGAAATTACAAGGGGGTCAGCATGGGGGGAGATTACATGGTTCGAGTCACAATCACTGAAGCTAATGATGTTGTCTACTGTGCGTGGCTTCTTCCTCCCAGTCTGCTGCTCCTTGCTGTCTGCCGGACTCCTGGCAGGTCGGGTGGTGACCATATTAACTACTCCTGCCGCGATCCTGTTCCGAGGAGGCGTCTGCTCCTGCCCCTCCTCATCAGCTGCTCCTGAATTCTGTCCAGGTCCCTTAACGAATCGGGTGAGGTGTCCTCTGCGAATCAGGTCCTCGATTTTCCTCTGCAGTGTTTTACAGTCTTCGGTTGAGTGGCCAGCGGAACGATGGAAGTCACAGTACTTGGACTGATTTTCAGAGTCTTTCTTCAGCGTTTTTGGCCACTTCAAAAACTTTTCTCCGCGGATCTGCATCAGGACATTGGAGCGCGTGTCTGTCAAGGGCGTGAAAGTGGTGGGCCCGTGATCTTTGCGTTCTGGGGGCCCAGTCCGGCGCTGCTTCTGGCGGGAATGTTCTCCGCCACTGTACTTTCTTTTCCCTTCACCAGGGAACGGCCGAGGCTGATCCGCCCGCTCAGGACGTTTTGCCTCGTTGGCCTCTTCTGCTGCAGCGTAGGCCCTGGTGATGGATTCCGCCTCGCGGAAAGTCTGAGGGTTCTTATGAGCCAGGTGCTTGAAGAAGTCACCGAAAGTAAGCGCTGAGATGAAGCTGCCCAACTTCATCTCTTCAGTGATCCTGGGGATCCTTCTGGCCTCAGCCGCGAAGCGATCCAGGAAACGCCGTGGGTTCTCTCCCGGTTTCTGCTTTATGTGGGAGAGATGCCACGGCTGCTTCTCTTCCCGTCGGCTCGAAGCGTATTGAGCCAGGAAGAGATCCGTGAGTTCACGGAAACTGCTAACAGTGCCTGAAGGGAGATGGTGAAACCAGATTCTGGCGTCTCCCTTCAGCGTGAGCGGAAAGCAGCGACACATCGCTGAGTCTTCTAGCCCTTGTAGACTTAGATGGGTGCGAAAGTGATCCAGGTGGTTAACCGGATCACTGCCCCATCGTATAAGTCAATGGACGGCATTTTAAACTTGGACGACAGAGGAAGGCTCAAGATTTCTATAGTGAAAGGTGATCTGTCCAAGTCGATGGCGCGCTCGTTATTCTGAAACACGTGGTTCCAGATTTGGTCCACTCGCGGATCGGCGCGGGTGGTGTTTGCGGATCGTTTGGAGTTGAGGAAATTCCTCAACTCCGTCCTGTCCCAGGTGGGTTCAGTAGCCGGTCGGCTGCTTCCTCCGGTGGACTTGGCAGTCCTGGAGGCTCACTCCTGGACTGTGTGGTGGTCTTCTGCCCGAGAGTGTCGAGGGTTTCTTCTTTCTGGGCTCTCTGTCGGAGACATACTCCCGGAGCGTTCCATTGGCCTGTTCTGGCCAGGAACTCGGGAGGACGCCGGAGCCGGATTGTTCCCGGCTTTGGCAGGCTTTTTGGCCGGATTCTTCTTCCTTTGGCCACCCTTTTTGGTGGCAGGAGCGGGAATGGCGGTTGGTGGAGCCACTGGCCGTTGTTGTTCTTTCTGTACACAAAGCAGTTGGAGCAGGCGATTGTTAACCTGCATCTGCTCCACCACTTGTTGAATGTAAGGCGGTGAAACTCCGCCTGTGGCCCCGTTGACCAGGACATCAGCAGCATGGTCCTAGTCGGGGTTAGCGGTCTCTCTAGCGGGGTCGCTAGCTTGTGCTCTCGTGTTCACCATTGTTAAAGTAGAAGGTGACAGAGATAGTTTGTGTAGATTTTTTATGGTAGGATTTTCGTAAGCACTTCCCACAGACGGTGCCAATATTGCGTCCCGGGTCTCCGATTGTTGTACGGATTAGGGAACCTTCCAATCTTCCGTTGCGGGTTGATCTGGATCGGGTCTAGTCTCCGTCGCTGATAACCAAGAACCTGTACAACACAAACAACAAACAAGAGGTCAGAGGCCGACGGGGGGTTGTCCCCCAACGACACTCTGACGCTCAAGTCAGATATCTTTCGCAATAAACGGAGGAATGCGTGCGTAAGATGCGAGAATGAGGGGAGTGTGAGAGGGATGTATTTGGAGGCTTGAGCTCTATGAATGCGCCCGCGGAGGGCGGTTTGGAGTGCGCCCAACAAAGGGGCGACTTATAGGTGCGCCCACGGAGGGCGGCTTGGAGGTGCGCCCGCGGGGGACGGCTTAGAGTGCGCTCGCTAAGGGGGGCTTGGAGTGCGCCCGGCAAAGGGGCGGCTTATAGGTGCGCCCTCGGGGGGCGACTTACAGGTGCGCCCGCGGAGGGGCGGCTTAAAGGTGTGCCCGCGGAGGGCGGCTTACAGGTGCGCCAGACAGAGGGAGGGTTGGATGCGTGCCCACAGAGGGGCGGCTTATAGGTGTGCCCGCGGAGGGCGGCTTGGATGTGCGCTCGTGGAGGGGCAGCTTATAGGTGCACCCGCGGAGGGAGGCTTATAAGTGTGCCCGCGGAGGGCGGCTTGGAGTGTGCTCGACAAAGTGGCGACTTTTAGGTGCGCCCGGCAGAGGGGCTGCTTAGAGGTGCGCCCGCGGAGGGCGACTTACAAGTGCGCCCGCCAAAGGGGCGACTTACAATTGCGCCCACGGAGGGCGACTTTAAGAAGAAAGACTAAATGATACTAGTGAGTAAGCATTCTTGTTACCTGAGCGGAGAATCCACTCTTGGACTGCGAGCTCCTGGCTATGGGATAGAGGGATCGTGACTCCAAGACGGATGGTTGAAGGCCTCCTAGTTGGCGGAGGTCTGAGGGCCTCCGGATGGCGGAAGATTGATGGCTTTCGGACGGGAGGAGGGCTGAGGGCCTCCTGGTGGGGGACGGCCGAAGGCCTCTGTGCCTCCTGGATGGAGGGCTGAGGGCCTCCGTGCCGGCGGAGGGCTGAGGGCCTCCGGATTGTAGGAGGGCGTGGGCCTCCGTGCCTCTTGGAAGGAGGAGAGCTCCGTGCCTCCTAGATGGAGGACTAAGGGCCTCTGGACAGTAGGAGGGCCGAGGGCCTCGTGGCGGCGGAGAGCTAAGGGCCTCCGGACTGGCGGAGAGCCAAGGGACCTCCTGGATGAGAGGAAAGTCGTGGATCTCCTGGCCGCCAGTTTGCTCTCATTTGAGATCGGCTAGCAACAGTTAGGCCATTCTCCAAGCCATTTGAAGCCTTATGGAACTTTTTTCACTTTCTCCCACTTGTCCTTCCATGCTTTAGGATGCTTGCTTTTATAGTAGAGTTTGCAAATGTATTGTTTCTCAAAAAACAATGTGAAACTTTTAATTTGAAGTTGGATTGTGGGCTTGTTGCGGATCTAGCCGATTGGCCCAGGGTTATTGGACCCATCAAAAAGTATAAATAAATATTAAAAATAGC
>JAODPA010106571.1:0-20285 GCA_025585075.1 Nepenthes mirabilis
TAATAATTTTTTATTATCATTGATCTTGATGGGTCTGATATCGCGAGCCAACTCGAAATTTGAAACGTAACAAAGAAGTTTTGTCGAGGCGAAAAATATTTCATTTTAGTAGAAAAAATTACCCTTAACAGGAAAATCAAACTCCCATTGGCGAAAATATTTTCAGTTCTTTCCTCAATAAAAGGACAGGCTTCGGGCAACATAAAGGGAGTCTTGGGCAGAAAACCTCCCCAAAAAAGTGGCCCCCTTTTTCTTATTATCCAGCTCGCCTCATAAACGGTTCCAGCCTTCCGTTCTCGTCTTCTGCGCAGCAGAGTATAGGGCTCTCTCGTCAATGGCCCTCTCTCTCTCTGCTGATCCAAAATCGGGCGGAAGATCCTCCCAAGAGTAGCGCCCTTGCCCCCGGCTCCTCCTTCCCTGTCGTTGATGAAACATAGGCCTAAGGCTCCTGAAATGGAGCCCACAACATCCCAGATCTGTAACGTCCCCGGCGCACCCACATGTACATATTGTCTGCTTTAACTTGGGAGAACTTCGCGGCATCTCGAGCCTACAGACCGAGGCCTGGGAGAACTTCACGATATCCCCAACCTACAGGCCTCACGGTTTTGTTCATGGCAGACGGAGTCCACCACCCCCAAAACACGTCTACAAGGGGGGAATTGTAGTGTCCCACATTGGATTGGGGGAGGGGAACGAAGTGTCCTTATAAGAGCGTGGACACCTCCCCCGTTGTAGACGCGTTTTGGAGGCAGTGGACTCCGTCTGCCAGGAACGAAACCGTGAGGCATGTAGGTTGGGGATGTCGTGAAGTTCTCTCAGGCTTCGGCCTGTAGACTGAAAACGTCACGAAGTTCTCCCAGGTCAAAGCGGATAATATCTACATGCGGGTACGTCGGGGACATTACAAATGGTATCAAAGTCGGAATCCAGTTCAGTGTACCAGCGATGACGCTGGGCCTCCAAAGGGGGGGACTGTAGTGTCCCACATTGGATTGGGGGAGAGGAACGAAGTGTCCTTATAAGGGTATGGACACCTCCCCCCTTGTAGACGCGTTTTGGGGGCGGTGGACTCCATTTGCCAGGAATAAAACCGTGAGGCCTGTAGGTTGGGGACGCCATGAAGTTTTCCCAGGCCTCGGTCTGTAGGCTGGAGACGCCGCGAAGTTCTTCCATGTCAAAGCGGACAATATCTACATGCAGGTGCGCCGAAAAAGTTACAAATTGTATCAGAGTCGGGACCCGGTTCAGTGTGCCAGCAAGGACGTTGGGCCTCCAAGGGGGTGGACTGTAGTGTCCCACATTGGATTGGGGGAGGAAAACGAAGTGTCCTTATAAGAGCGTGGATAACTCCCCCCTTGTAGACGCGTTTTGTGGGCGGTGGACTCCGTCTGCCATGAACAAAACCGTGAGGTCTGTAAGTTGGGGATGCCGTGAAGTTCTCCCAGGTTTTGGCCTGTAGGCTGGAGACGCCGCAAAGTTCTCCTAGGTTAAAGCGGATAATATCTACATACGGGTGCACTGGGGACGTTACAAATGGTATCAGAGTCGGGACCCGGTTCAGTGTGCCAGCGAGGACGTTGGGCCTCCAATGGGGGTAGACTGTAGTGTCCCATATTGGATTGGGGGAGGGGAACGAAGTGTCCTTATAAGGGCGTGGACACCTCCTCCCTTGTAGACGCGTTTTGGGGGCGGTGGATTCCGTCTGCCAGAAATAAAACCGTGATGGCTGTAGGTTGGGAACGTCGTGAAGTTCTCCCGGGCTTCGGCCTGTAGGCTGGAGACGCCGCGAAGTTCTCCCAAGTCAAAGCGGACAATATCTACATGCGGGTGCGCCGGGGACGTTACAAGATCGAAACGAAACTCAGAGCCCCCCAACAATGGCATACAGCTCCTCTGCGTGGCATTCGAGCCAAATAGAGCATGGAGATCTCCCTTTCACGATGCCTACCTCCTCCATCTACGTCTCTGGCAAGACAAAGCACGGACTCTAAACATCAACCCCTAGAGGTCCTCGCTGAACAGAGCCTGGGGCTGCCTCTAGAGCATAGTATGAAGCTCCCCAGAAATCATATCAGACCAACAGGGAGTTCCACCTGCCCATCGATGGTGTCCACGACCTCCTAAAGTCCTTGGCCAGACCTAGCGCCGTAGAGATTTCTGAGAGCGTTGCCCGGCCACACCATTGACGAGGTCAGCCGTGCTCATATCCCTTAAGCAAAAAAGGAATGGGATTCTCTGAAAAGCAACCTAGCGTCAGGGCTTTGGCAGAACACAGTACGGGGCTTCCCAAAAGGAAGCCGTCCAACTTCTTCTACGATCAAGCCATCCAGTTCAACCCGTCAAGTCCTCGCGAGCTCTTCCATGTCTAGCGGCCCACCAATACAATCCGAACAGTGAGGCCCAACAAGCTCCGCGCTAATCCCAGCGCATTTCGACAGACCTCCAAATACAACTGCGGCCCATGGACATGCCATCTCGCCCCCTTCATGGGCGCCCCTTCGCCGCCCTCCACGAGAGCACCTCTGAGCCGCCCCTCTGTCGGACGCATCTCTAAACTACCCTCCGTGAATGCAACTCTTAGCCGCACTTTGTGGACGCACCTCTAAGTTGCCTCTCTGCCAAGCGCATTCGTGGAGCTCAATCCTCGAAATACATTCATTCCGCACTCTCCTCATCACTGGATCTTTGCATTCCTGCCACGTTTACCTTTAAACGTGCATTCCTCCGATTATTGCGGAAGGTTCATGACTTCAGCGTCGGAGTGTCAATGAGGGATAGCCCCCCATTGTCCTCTAACCTCTAATTTGTGGTTTGTGTTGTGTAAGTTTCAGGTTATCAGTTACGGAGACCGCACCCGATCCAGATCAATCTGGAGCAAAAAATTTAAAGGCTCCCTAATCCGTACAACAACCGGGGACCTAAGATGTAACATTGGTACTGTCTGTGGGAACGCGATAAAAAGTCTAGCGTCTCCCCTCGGTACTCAATCTCTTACACAAAGATGGACAGCACTCGAGTTTCAGCCAGGGCTATGGCTTGAAGCATAGCCTCTCATGGTGAGAATCCCTCACTGGGTAACCATACTTGGGAGCTCCATTCCTTAACTCCAGTACGGATAGAGAAGATTGACACCCTGAGCGCAATTTGTTTCCTCAACCTAGGCAAAAGATCAGACCCATAGGAGCATAGGGGCCATAGGCCGAGACGCCTAATGAAGCGCCTCGACAACCCTCCGAAGCGATACACGCAAACCCTGCACTCGGAGCCTTAGGCAGGTCCCAAGGGCATAGCACGTTGTTCACTGATGAACACCTACGACGATTCCACGCTAAATCCAGGTAAGTCTTGCATGCATAATATTGCTTGCTTGAACCACGTTTCTATTAATAGAATAGTACTATTATCTGTTCATACGAATGATTGCATAACACTACATAAAATTATGTGACCTAGACTGCCCCTAAATTAGGCGGGTCTTCATTCGCCTGCAACTAAACCTCAGTCCCGCACCGAGTGGCCCAACGCAGCCATATCTAAAACTTAGTCCTACACCAAGCGGCCCATGCGCAATCGTATTTGAACCTCGGTCCCGCACCGAGTGGCCCATATGCGGCCGCATCTAAACCTCTGCCCCCACCGAACGGCCCATATGTGGTTGTAACTAATCCTCGATCCCACATCGAGCGGCCCATATGCGGTCATATTTGAACCTTGGTCCCGTACCAAGTGATGCATGCGGTCGTAGTATCAAGTCTGGGAGCTCTTGGAGTTCCCAACGAAACGGTCATCAAAATCTTAGGGAGCTTTTTAGCATGCGTGCGGTGACCTTCTCTCGAAGGAGAGAGCACCATCAGTCAAAGACAGTCGTGAGCTAGGACCATATACGCGAAAGCGACGATGCCGTAAACAAGGCCGAGCACCAAGACAGTGTCGTGAAATGGCTTAAGACTCGGAGTCTGGTTGCTTTAGCCTAAAAACCCAGCTGGCCCTTAGGGCTTGCGACGACGTCCACCTTACTGGACCGAGCTTCCCACTGAATGCACGAGATGCGATGACATCCTCGAATGAAAGATGAGTACAGCGCAAGAAGGTGCCGGATTGGGACCTTGGCAACAATAACTCCACAGCTTGGCCATTAAAGTACAGGTTGCAAGGTCAAGATCGAACCCGATCCAGATTGACCCACAGCAGAATATTAAAAGGCTCTCTAATTCGTACAACAATTGGGGTTCCGGGACGCAACAGATCTAATGGCCTAAGATGCAAACAAAGGGTTGCTTGGAGCTTCTCATGGCTTGGAAATAGTGTGGGTTGGTGGATGAAATGGGGATCTATCTCTCAAAGATATTGAGGTCTTTTTTTTTAATTTAAATTATTTATTTTTAAATAAATAATTATAATTTAATTATTTTTTTAAAAAATAAAAATTAGTTAAAATTAATTATTAAATTATAACCATACATTTTGATGGGTACTGATACCTAATGCCCACTTTAAGATTCATTTTTCTAAAATTGGGTCATGATATCACAGAAACCCAATAAGTCCAATGGGTCTAAGAGGTTCAGTCAGTCAAGTCAGCCCGTGTGAGATAATAGATTCAAAGTCCACTTAGACCCGTGAATTCAAGATAGACCTCGGACGTCGCCCCGTCTACAAAGTCGGCATGCCAAAGATTTGGTGGCTGATCCTATCCAACTACAAAAGGAATGATAGTCAGTAGAGCACGCAACCCTTGGAGGAAACGTCACACAGGCGGGCATGTACACAACCCTCCTGACACGGAAAAAGAAATTTAAAGAGTTGGTGGTAGGATCCCCTGCACACGTCAACCCCACGTAGACTCTTCTCAATAGAAAGTTCAACCGCTATAAATACATTAACTGTTTACCAAATAAATGATCATAACATTTACTCTTATTAGCCGTAATAGAGAAAGAAAAGACAGAGAAAGAGATGACTCGTATTGTAAGAGTAACTCCTAAGAGTTTCTACATATTTAGTCCTCAGCTTCTTATATTTGAACGCATTCTGTAACTTCTCTATAACCAAATATAAAATAGTGGAAGTAGTTCTTGAACTAAAATTTCGTGATTTTTCCTTTTCATTCAAGAGAAGGTTTTTTACATAAAAATTCTTTGTGTATCAGTCCTCGTACTCAATCTCTTTCTTTTTCGTACGAGTACTAATTGGTGTTGCTGTCAGATCTTCGTCCTTATTAGAGTAAGGTTCTGAAAATGCAACACATTTAAAAAGAGACTATTTAAATTTAAAAAAAAAATGATATGCATCTCTTTAAGAAACAAAGCAACCCTAATTCTGTGAATTGGTGGGGCCAACCTGAACATGTACCTATCAGTATATACTGGGGAATGGTTCATCTACAATACCAGCCACCTTACTTACCCTTAAAAAAATAATAAAAATAAAAAAATCGATCTAAATATAATGATTCAGAGCAATGAGATGTGTTTAGACATCTTCACTCCAGTCAAGGGGGCGATAATTTGCTAATTATTTAATAAGCAACCGTTTCCCCCTCTCCCTCTCCCTCTCTGAATAGGGATAAAAAATGTAATTCCATATTAAAATATCACATCATCTATCATAGTTATTAATTATCAAACAGTTAAGTAACTACCGCATATATTAATAATTAACTAAATTCAATATATATTTTCAACTAATTGCATTTATAATACTTTAATATGTGGAATAATTTCTTCTATGGCGGAATGGGAATCATAGAGGGTGGGTTCATTAATTTGTTTTTTGGACCGTAATTGTAGTCATGATAATTGAATGCAAGACCCTTTCTGCCCTTGTGACCTTTTGATGTGCTCCACATTAAATCATTATTTTCTTGCAATTATTGCAAAAAATGTCAATTACAAGTTGACATTATTGATCGGGAACCTTGACATTATTAAACAAGTCGTTGTTATCACTTTACAGAGGCTAAAAGATTAAAAAAAAAAGTTGCAGAAAAAAACAAATTTATTTAAAAAAATAATCGTGTTATGAGATATATTTAGTTGTACAAATTTAAAGATAAAGAAGTAAAATATGGGTTTTTTTTTTTTTTTTTAACAATTTGCCAAGCACTAACAAAGAATTGATGAGACTTGCTGATAACACATTAAAATCAAAAATATGATTCTTAATGAAAAAATAAAGAAAAATTACTTTAATTACGTTTGGATCTATATTTCTAAACCCCATAGTTACAACCCTAGTTAGTTTCGAAAAGACAGTAAAGGGGTTGCTTCCAGACCAAAGTGAATGAGCCGACCACAATATCTTGGTAATGAAAAGCAAATTCCTTGATCAAGACAATGGAGTGGCAAAAATCCAAAGAGATCAATTTGCAAAAACTTAAAAAAGGAAAAAAAAAATCCATTTTTTGCGTGTGGGAGTTTTTTAAGTTGCGAAGGGGAGAATTGAAATTTAGCCCATTGGTCCCGGAGGCTCAACCTTAACCGGTTTGACCAAAACTACACTAGTATTGATATGCGACAAGCCTATGACCAGTCAGCTAGAAAGAATTCCAAAACACAAATACAATTTGAAAGTTCCTTGAAGGTACATCAATATTTATTTCATTGCAGATCAACACTCTTTACTGATATTAGAAAGAAAATGGTTGATTGTTCCAATAGTATAAGCAATATCTGGTCTTGTATATACCATAGTATATATCAAACTGTCCACGGCTAAAAAGTAGGAGATGCTTCTTATACTTGTCATTTCGTCATCCATATAAGGGTATTACAGGTTGCTCAATTTAAAATAATTGGCCAAAGAATTGCTCACCAATTTGGACTTCTCCATGTTAAAACGTTAAAATACCTTCTCAACATAACTTTCTTGGAACATCCATAGTTTTCTTACCTTATGGTCGCGAAATATTATTATACCCAAAATTTGCTTCGTCCGCCTCAAATCCCTCATAGCAAAGGATTTTCCAAACTGTTATTTTAGTTCAATGATCCATGAGGTATTTCATCCAATAGTGAGCATATCACCCACATAGAGTAGAAGAATAGCGAAATCATATTTGAAAAACCTTTGAACAAAGATACAATTATTCGAAATAGTCTTTCGATAGTCTTGACTTACCATAATAGACTCAAATTTTTTATACCATTTCTTAGAGCTTGCTTCTACCTATATAAGTTTTTCTTCAGACGACACAGTAAACGTTCCTTTCCCTCAACACAAAATCCTTCCAATTGCTCCATATATATCTTCTCCTCAAGGTCACCATGAAGAAACATCACCGACATATTCAATTGTTCTACTTTCAAATCAAGAATTGCGGTCAATCTAAGCACTACTCTTATTGTCAACATCTTCACATTCGGGGCAAAAATATACTCGAAATTGATCCCCTTCTGATGATTAAAACCCTTCGCAACCAACCTCGCCTTTTACCTTGGTCATGGGCTATTCTCATTAATCTTCAAACGAAAAATCTACATGTTCTCCAAGCCAAGTATGCCCTTTGACAACTTAGTTAGCTCAAATGTGTCGTTCTCTAACAGCAACTTCATTTCATCTTATATGGCCTCCATCCACTCTGATTTGTAATCATTCTTCATAGTTTCATCAAAACTTTCGAGTTCTCCATACAATGAGAGTAAGTCTTCAATTTGTCTTCCTTCACACCCTGAAGGAAGTCTTTCTTGGCTAAATAATTCAGCCCCTTTTCGCTAATATGGCTCAAGTGTCATACTATAAATTAGAAGACTCATCACTTCTTGTAACGTGCACATCTCCAACTAAACTCAAGACTTCCAACACATACAAGTTGTGAACTTTCTTTCCTCAGACAACTACTTAACATCCTTTAGTCAACTTTTATTCCTTCACAGAAAGTGTTGTAAAACCCTTCATCATCAAACTTCCCTGTTAAAATGATATTCAGCCGAATATTCAAAACGTGTCATACATCCATCAACGGAAACTTAGTTCAATTATTGGTAATGAGATACATATCACCATAGCCAACAATTCGAAATGTGCCCATTTTTCATATTAAATACTCTAAAATCACTGAGAGAATAAGATATAAAGAATTTCCTTCATAACATTTTGTGGAGTGAGGCACCATTGTCCACCACCTAATTGATTTCGTAATCCGCCAATTTGATCACCTCATCTTCTTTACATACTAACATGTCAACCTTGGTAACAATTGAGGCTCTCTCATTATCATGAGCTTTATAAGCTTTCTTCTCATTTCTATTAGCGTTTTTCGCTTCTACATGTAACAGTACTTTTTGATATGTCTCTCTTTTAAGCAGTAATGACATTCGAGGTTTTGGTACCTTGATTGGAACTTATTTCGACTCTTCTTGTCAAATTTAGGGTCACGCCCTTTATTTGTTCCCATGACTCAGAAAGTAACACTTCAGAGTGCGAAAAGGAAGAATCCTATGATGGACGTCTCATCTCCTCGTTCAACACGGTTTCATTTACTATTTCTAGAGTTGCCACACTATTAGAGTAATATTGAGGATGTGATTCATATCACCTCCCATGAGGCCGGTGAAATGGTCAACAATCACAGACCAAACAATTTATCATCAAATTTGATACTCATACCACTCAATTAGTCTACACATCCTTAAAACTCGTTCAAGTGATCGGCTATCAACGTTTCCTCTTTATACCCCACTTACATCAATTTTATAAACTAGTACAATTTATTGTTACCAGTTTTTAAAGTATAGATAGTCTTAAACTTCTATCATAAAATTTTACATTCGTTTCATTCCATATGTGATTATTCATGTTATCGTCAATAAATTGTCAAATATAATTACAAACTTGTTCATATTCAAAAACTCATTCCTCATCGAATTTTGACTCGAGTTTTATATAACAAATACCGAAAAATATATTATTTTAACAAATAATAAATCTTTCATCTTACTCCTCAAAATATCATAATTTGTGCAATTTAAACAAACCATTTTGTTTACAACCTCCATCGATTCAAATCAATTTCAATACACAACACTACTAACTTGTCTCTGATATCAATTATTGGGATTAGACCCACTTATTTGTACCGTGAAGAATTAATTGCTAACGCACAACAAGTAAATAATAATCACAAATAATAAAGAATATTCAATTTTACCTGGAAAACTCCTTTCAAATGAAGAAAAAAAATTACGGGATGATATATCCGAAATATATCCATCATGCAATAAGCTCGATTACACAAATCACAAAACACAATGACATAATACCTTCTCACAAATAAACTCAAATGATAGAGAATATAAGACGAAAAAAAGCAAATTAGACCAGTAAAATCTTCTTATCAATTTCAAAAACTGCGTACGTAAGGTTTGTGGAGATTGGAATATAATTCAAAACTTACTTGAATGTTCAAATCTTTTTCTCTCATTTTCTTCCTTTTCTCACAAAGTCGACGCCCTAGGTCTTAGGATTGTAAAGTGGTTTCCCTAAAACCGCGTTAGTGCATTTTTTACTATGAACCAGCGCTTAAAAGCTCGTCCGGTGCACCTTGCATACGAGCGCCACTAGAATCGGTGCACGAGCACCTCTTAGGCAAGCCTCGAGCACGCCTACTATTTTCAGTGCACAAACCCTCCATCGAGTAGGTCTCGAATGCACACCTACTAGAAATGTCACTTCTAGCATTCCTCGAGCCCTACACAAGTGACATCCACTCTCCAATTGGTGTTCATGCGCACACCAAGCGTCGGTCGCACACCAGTCTACAATTATTTCCATACTAGTGCTGCACACGGGAGTGACCTATAACCCAACAGTTTCTAACAGTTGAGTTTCAACTGAAATTAAACAGCTAAAAGACCTTGCCTGAGAATTTGGAATGACTTAGAGAGAGAGAGAGAATTTGCTTCTTCTTTATCAGTAACAATCAATCAATCTATGGTAAATAATTGTGGCACAGCGTGCAGTTTCTATGCCTTCGATTTACTTGGCAGTTGTGATAGAGTCGCGAAGCTACTGGATCCATGGGAAAAATAGCCATAACCTTTCGGAAATAGTTGAAAGACCCATGAGGGTAGTCTTAGGTACTACACTCAGACCAAGCAAAAGAGAGCGGTTTCTATTGCGATAAAAAAAAAAACAAGGTGCAGTTTTGGGGACTGAATATCGAAAATCACAACTGGAATTGATTGCCGAAGCCAATAATGGGTTCTCAAACGTGAAGGCGAAGACAAAAGCCAACAAAAATACAAGGAGGAACGTTCTTGGAAATCAGCATGTAAGGTCAGAGTTTGCAGTGTAAACTCAAAATGGATCAGCAAATCAAAGTTTTTTGTGTTAGATTTTAGTCACCCCCTTATAGGTGCACAACAAATAGATAGTTATCGGAGGATTGCGCAATATTCATATGAAAATTACAATATTTCTAGAGCGTCAAACCTATGGACGCCCAAGCGCCGATTCCAATGGTGCTTGGGCCAGAGGCGCGCCCAACTAGCACTCAAGCGCGGCTCAATCATTTTAAAAGTATTCTAAAATCAATTCTCACACAAGGAGTACCGTACAGAGAGGAGGAAAAAACGAATAAGAGAAAATGGTTCGGCATCCGATTGAGGTTCAATTTGAATTCCGTTCTTCACCAAGGTCAAGTACATTGTTCTAAAATGGATTTCTAAAGCGTATTTTGTTTAATTACTTTTATTTCTCATCATACTTTGTTCATATGGGTTGTAGGGTGTGTTGAGAGAGTTGTGATCAGTCATTCTTTACTCGAGATTATAGTAAAGGGATTTTAAATTGGATTATTTATAATCAACACTATTATTATTATAGTGATTATTTCAAAATTTATCCTTTAATTTTTTTTCCTTGGTCGAAAAAAATTTTCCACGTTAAAAATGTTGTACGTTAATACATTTCTTGTACTCAAGAGTTTGGTAGTTAATATTTAACGGAGGATTCAGGTTTTATTCCACTATGTCAGATTGTGTGTGTCCAAATTGAATCCCAACAACCTGTTGATTAGCTTATGTCACCATGGGCATATTGGAAGCAAGGCTGGAATAAAAATATCAGAAAGGAGAGCATCAAGAAAAACAAGAAATCTGGTATCCACCAAAATCAAGCCAGTATCAAAGCAATACATATTACAAGCAGTGTTAGTAAAGCACTGCCTCTACAAATGCAGCAAACCCACCTGAACAGCAACACCACGAGCTCTTTCTGTTGACATCAGAGGGGGTTGCACACTACTTTGCACGGCCTCAGCTCAGTGGGACAATAGAGTATCTACAAACACCATAGTCTCTTCCATTCAACGAGTTACAGACTTGATGCGATGGCATATTCGAAGACCATCTATTTCTCTTCAAACCCCGAAAACAAGACCTTCTGATTAAATCTCCAAAGTCTCTTTTCCACTGCTAAGGAAAGCACTTGCCATTCCTATTCTTGTTTTAACCGTGCACCATGCAGCAATGTTTTTTATTCTTTCCATAATTCGTGACTCTCACTCGACCAAATACAATCTTCGTCAACCAAGTGCAGCTATGCAATCTTCCATATTTCATGAAAGTAACAAATTGGGCGAGAAATTCCAACCACCCACGGATTTTTCGCACGGATGTAGTCTGCGAACTTATGAGTTTTCTGTCCGAGAATTCTGGAAATGGATGGGGTCATCATTATCTAAGGACTTATGCAGCATAGGTCCGAGAACTCTGTACAATATAAGGCGGCCGAGGTCTTTGTGAGCGGCCAAGGTTCGAGAACTTGTTTGAAAAAAGCGCACATAGATACCAACTCAGAAAATTGTCTGAACATCTGCAATCTTTGCAGAGCTATTTTTTGCAGAGCACAATCTTTTACAAGGGAGTGTTGGTGCAAAGTTGTTGCAGGGGGTACGTGTGTCAGGCGACTGTCTGTATGGGTGTCCTCCATGTTGGCTGGGCTATTGCTTTCAACAGTCAATATATATTATAGTATGTGCAGAGAGTGAGACATGCATGAGAGACATGTGTGAAATTCTAAGTGTTGAAAGAGGGGAGAAAGAGTGGAAGAAAAGTGAGAACAGTTAATGAAAAATTAAATGTAAGTTTTTTCATACTTGTACTCTATTCTTCGTTTTTACCTCTTGGGCTTGTATAACCGTGTGGTCTGTATAACCATTTTTCATATAGTGGATTTGTTGAAGACTAAGTGTCCCGTGATTTTTTTCCTTTGATTTGTAAAAGGTTTTTCATGTAAAACTGTGCGTTCTTCCTCTCTGTCTACCATTCTGTATGTGTCCGAGTATTTGCTGTCCAACCGGTCATTTGCCTTAACAAGTTGAAGTGTTTGTATCTGCCTGATCCTTTTCTGGACCAACAAGTGGTATCAGAGATAGGTTCAGAGCCACCGTTTAAATAGTGTCGTCCTTAAAGAACTTACCATTTAGTGTGGGACAGTTCAACGGGTAAGACAACTTCATCCTTTGATGAGAAGAAACCGTGAAAGCGTTGAGGAAGAAGGATGAGAAGCTGAAAACCTGACCAATGAGGAATAACAAGACAAGAGAGATCTTGCAACTGCACCATTAAACTATATCTCGCTGACAACACACTTTAGGAGGTTCTCAACCTGTCAGACCAGGCTGAGGTTTAGGAGAAACTTGAAAGTAGATATAAGCCCAAATCTTTGACCATGAGATTGCATGTGAAGAAGCAGTTTTATGGGCTATGTTTGTCCGAGGGAGGTAGTTTTGAAAAGCATCTGGACGAATTCAACAGAATAGTCACACAAATATTGGCCCTTGATGAGGAAATCAATGAGGAGGACAATGTGTTGGTATTACTGGCTTCTTTACTAATATCATATGATCATATTGTGACGACCTTACTATTTGGAAAGGAGATACTTAAGTTGGACAAGGTCTTTACATCTTTGCTCATGAATGAAATAAGGCGGTCTCATCGGACTTTCACTTCTTCCCATTTTGAGGTACTCGTGATTGAGTCATAGGGAAGAAGTAAGAGACGTGGCCCAAAGTAAGGTAAAAATGGTCGTAGTAAGTTCAGGTTAAGGTTCAAAAATGTTGAGTGTTATTATTGTTGCAAGAAATGTCACATTAAGAAATATTGTTACAAGTGAAAGCGTGAAAATATTGAAAAGGATAGCGAAGGTAAAAAAGACAAGGCGAGGAAAAGTCCTCAATCTCAATCGTTACAGGAGGGAACCTCCTGTTAACTTGTAAAGTGGACAACATGGTGAATTTGATGAATTATGAGTACGACTAGGTGGTTGACACCGATGCTTCTCTCCACGTGACATCCAGAAGGAAATTATTCGTTTCTTATACTCCATGAGATTTTGGAGTAATAAGGATGGATAATAAAGGAACGTATTTAACTGTTGGCGGAGGTGATGTGTTGCTGGTCACCAATAATGGGACAAGATTGTTGTTGAAAAATGTACTGCATGACCCTGATATTCAGATGAACATAATTTCATCTGGCAAGTTAGACAATGAAGGTTATTACAATACCTTCTATGAATGAGAATGAAAACTAACCAAATGATCTCTGGTTGTTACCCAAGGACAGAAGGCTGCTGGCCTATATGTGATGATGGCGCCTGATGTGGCCGGGGATGTGAATATCATGAGTAGAGAGGAGTCATTAGATCTGTGACACCGCAGACTGGGCCACATGAGTGACAAAAGATTATATCACTTGGTTAAGAAAGGCCTCATTCCAGAAGTAAAGGCAAATTGACTGAGGACTTATCCCCCTGCATGGTTGAAAAACAAAGAAGGGTCTCATTCCAAGGAAACTCGTCCTCTGTGAAGGCAGAACTACTTGACCTGGTTCACATTGATATATATGGACCATTCAAAGAAAAATCATTCGGAGGGGTTCAGTACTTTGTGTAGTTCATCGACAATTGTTCAAAGAAATTGTGGGTTTACCCACTTAAGATCAAGAACTAAGTTCTCAGTACTTTTGAGTATTTCCATGCTCTGGTGAAATAACAGACAGGAAAGAAGCTAAAGACTGTCCAGAGTAATAATGACGGAGAATATATTGGGATATTTGATGCCTACTGTAGGTCTCATGCTATCCAACATTAAAGAACACCACCAAAAATGCCGCAGTTGAATAGAGTGGTTGGGCGGATAAACCGCACACTGTTAGAAATGGTCAAGTGTATGCTTTCTGAGGCAAAGTTGTCTAATTCCTTCTAGGCAGAAGCGTTGAAGACCATGGCCTATATTATCAATAGGTCGCCCAGTTGACCACTGAAAGGAGTCATTATATGATCATTTGCGAGTGTTTGAGTGCAAAGTCTTTATTCATATCCCAAAGGATGAGAGGACCAAACCTGAACCAAAGACGAAGTAATGTGTCTTCTTAAGCTATGGGAAAGATCAACTAGGGTATAGACTTTATAACCCAATTGAACGAAAACTTATTCGATCAATGGATATTGCTTTTGTTGAAGCTGAAACCATCAAAGATATTGGTAAGATGGTCAACTCTGAAACTGGACAAACAAATAAGATTATTGCTGATGATATTCGTCCAGTTCCTCCTCGGGATGAGGTCAACGGCCCAGGAATAGCCGAAGATAATAATGAAGCTGACAAGGCATTTGATAAAGATGAGGAAGCTGTCATTTCTCAACAGGCCGAGGAGGCTCAGGAGATACCTGTCTGACAGTTCATGAGAGCTAGGAGATCGTCTGTCCGCCTATCACCTAGTGAGTATGTTCTACTCACGGACGCAGATGAGCCTAAAAACTTTGACGAGGCTATGAGAGACGAGAACAAAGAAAAATAGTTTGAAGCAATGAAGGATGAGATGGCTTCAATGTGTGAAAATCATATTTTTGAATTGGTTGAACTGCTTAAAAGGAAGAAAACCCTGAAAAAAAAGTAGGTCTTATGGTTGAAGACATTCGAGGACACCATGCAACCGAGGAACAAGGCACAGTTCGTGGTGAAAAATTTTAATTAGCGTAAAGGCGTGAATTTTGATCAGATCTTTGCGCCGGTGGTGAAAATGTCCTCCGTTCGTATTGTGTTTGGTTTAGCAATTGCTCTGGATTTGAAGGTAGAGCAGTTAAATGTCTGGACAGCATTCCTTCACGATAATCTTAAAAAAGAGATTTACATAGAGCAACTAAATGGGTTTGAGGTCAAGTGAAAGAAAGGATTTGTCTGTCGTCTAAGGAAGAGCCTATACGGACTAAAACAGGCTCCAAGACAGTAGTATAAAAAGATTGACTCTATCATGATCGGACAAGGATACTAAAAGATTGCTTCTAACCACTGTGTCTTTATGCAGAGATTTTTTGATAACGATTTCATCATCCATCTTATTTATGTGGACGACATGCTGATTGTCAGATAAAATAGGGCTCAGATTCAGGAGCCGAAGAAGCAATTGGGACAGTCATTTGCTATGAAAGACCTCAAGCCAGTAAAGCAGATTCTAGGGATTAGAATATTTTACGATCGGAAGAACAAGAAACTCTGACTATCCTAGGAGAGCTACATTGAGAGAGTACTCCAATGGTTCAACATGGAAAAATCCAAGCCAGTGAGCACTCTACTGGCCAACCACTTCAGATTGAGTAGGAAGCAATGTCCGTCCTTGGATACAAAGAAAACCCGCATGAGAGGTATACCTTATTTGTCAACTATTGGTAGCTTGATGCACGCGGCTATATGCACAAGGCCGGACATTGCTCATACGGTCAGTACTGTTAGCAAATTCCTCTCAAATCCAGGAAAAGAGTATTAGTCTGCTGTGAAGTGGATCATGAGATATCCTTGGAAACTTCAAAAATATATCTCCGGCTTGGAGAAGAGAAGTTTCAGTTGGTCAGCTACACAGATGCGGATATAGCTAGGGACATTGACTTCCGTAAATCCACATCCGGGTACTTGGTCAAGTTTATAGGAAGGACAGTCTCTTGGTAATCTAAATTGTAAAAGTATGTTACTCTTTCTACTACAGAGATCGAGTACATTGCAGTGACCAAAACCAGTAAAGAGTTATTGTAGATGGAAAGGTTTATTCAATAATTTGGCTTAAGGTAGGAAAAGTACGTGGTACTCTGTGATAACCAAAGTGTCATACACTTGTATAGGAACTCCTCATTCCATTCGAGATCAAAGCATATTGACGTTCAATATCATTGGGTGAGAGATGCTATTGATGAAAGGAGGCTATCAGTAGAGAATGTCCGATCGGATGAAAATGGGTTAGACATGATGACCAAAATTTTATCCAAGGAAAAGCTTAAATCTTGCTGTGATATCGCTGGGCTGACTACTTTTGTCCCTACTCGGTCGTAAGGAGAAGTTTGTTGGGGCCACTCCCTTATGGGGAAAAGGTCGTAGATTTTTTGCACAGATGTAGTCCACAAACATATGAGTTTTCCGTCCAAGGATTCTGAAAATAGACAGGGTCATCATTGTCTAAGGACTTATGCAGCAAATATCTAAGAACTCTGTATAATACAAGGCCGAGGTCTTTGTGAGCAGCAAAGGTTCGAGGACTTGCTTGAAGAAAGTGCATGTAGATGCCAGCTCAGAAGATTATCTGAGCATGTGCAATCTCTGCAGAACCGCTTCAGTAGAGCACCTGCAAAGCCATTTTCTGCAAGGCACAATCTATTACAGGGGAGTACCAGTGCAGATCTGTTGCAGGGGGTACATGCGTCAGGCGGCTGTCTGTACGGGTGTCCTCCACATTGGCTTAGCTGTTACTTTCAACAATCAACATATATATTATAGTGTGTGCAGATTGCAGGGCATGCATAAGAGGTGTGTGTAAAATTCTCAGTGTTGAAAGACGAGAGAAAGAGTGAAAGAAAAGTGAGAGTACTGAGTGAAAAATCAAGTGTGAGTTTCTGCATACTTGTGCTTTGTTCTTCGTTTTTGCCTCTTGGGCTTGTGTAGCCATATGGTTTGTGTAACCATTTTTCACATAATGGATTTATTGAAAACTAAGTGTCCCGTAATTTTTTCCTTCGATTTGTAAAGGGTTTTCCACGAAAAACTGTGCATTCTTCCTCTCTGTCTCCCATTCTGTGTGTATTCGAGTATTTGCTGTCCAACCGGTCATTTACCTTAACAAATTAAAGTGTTCGTATCTATCCGATCCTTTTCTGGACCAACACCAATACCATTTACCAGTCTTTTATCTGTCAGGAAGACAGAAATGCACTAGACTTCATTCCAACCAATAAAACAACAGAACAAATCAGATACAAGCTTACATGACTAAGAAACCAAAGAGAAAAGAGCAAATAAGAAGGTGATGGGCCAGATTAGACTAAAGAGATCCCATAGGGATATTCCATAGTGTACAAAACATAGGTAGAATTCTAAAATTTGTGAAATATTTTAGACTACTGACGCATCAAAGGGAAGGAGGAATTGGTCTCACGCAGGCTTCCAACAGGAGAGGGCATACAAAATCCTCCCTTTCCAACCCTGCAGCATCCATCGGCTGTCCTCACCTACCACAAAATCCTTGTGATAATTCGCCTTCACCTTCATCTTTGCTTTATTCATGAGTTCCTGGTCCAATGGAAGCTGCCTGAATCCAGCCCTTAGCATGCGGACCTGCCACTGCTTGTACGTCTCAGGCCTTTCTTCTCTCTCCGCACCCTCACATGCTATGACATTCAAAACATGTTTTCCATACAGCTCCCTCTCAATCAGAAGCCGCTCGTCGTCTTCACGGGGTATTGTTGCTTCAAACAGATCAAATACAGACGAAAAGTAAAATAGTGCCTCTTTGAACCGTGTGATGAAGAATGGAGAATTGTATGAGCCATTAACGATTCCTGGAATGAAAAGGTCTGGATTTATCTTCTTGACCAACCTGAGAAATGCATCCCTTGGACTGTTCACGTCGACTGTTTCATCAAGCAACGTTCTTGCCCGGAACATGCAATTGACCACAACAAGCTCGTCCTCGCCAATTTTGAGATCCTCCGGCTGTATTGTTTCCCACTTTTGTGCTATGGCATGATATTCAAAGGGCACATTAAATCTGTCACAATACCCAGCTAACCTTCGCCCAGTCTCCTCGACCACTTTTGCTGGTCGGAAACCCTTTTGGGGGAAATCTATTCCTGTAATGCGAAGCTTGGGTGGCCCATTAGCCCTTTCTGAGAGCTTTTGAATGAGGCAGGGCCACTGGAAGCCATAGAAAATGCCAAAATCAATAATATGGATGCTTGTTGCTGTCTCGGCGAGGTTAGATATAGTTGCATTTGCTAGGAAATAAGATGTCCGTTTGAAAGGTATTGCTCTAGTATATACTTGGTTAGCCTTTAAGGCATCAGATGATGAAACTCGCTTGACAAAAACACTAACAGAAAGTTGTGCACCAGTACCCGCTAAACGTGCCTCTAGGCCATCAGCAAAATAATGGGCAAGCCTCTGAATACTGTCACCACATGGTGAAGAATGCAGCTTAATTTGCTTAAGCAGATCATTTGCAGTCTTTATATCAAAGCTTGCCACTGCTTGTGCACAATGAGTGAGGAGAGAACTAAGATCCATCAGCTTTTCTTGATTACTACTTTGCTGCTTACCTCTCGTTGTTCTACCCCTAGAGCCTTTTGAATTCCCATTCTGCATTGACTTCCCACTTGCTTCATTGGTAGAAGCTGAAATGCCATCGCTCCCGAACCTACAGAGTAATACGTCATCATACTGCTCCATTTGGATGTATTCTTCATCATAAACTGCTATATGCTTGCTACTCCTTGAATCTTGGTAATCATCATCGTCCCTATGGTGATTTTTTCTTTCCCTAAACTCATTAACCAAATTGTCTCTCTTCTCTACGTTGTGAACCACCTTATTATTCTCTTCCATACACTTCCGACACCCCTTATCCCCGGGCTGACACTTGCAGGTAAGATTGGGGATATTTTTGAAGGCCTCCCAAGGCAAGTCAAAGCAGACTTCACTAGTTGTGTCTGTTGCCGAAAGTGTGCCGATAGGAGAGTCCAGCTGCTTATTCACAGCATCACCAGAGCTATTGGCGGCGGCAGAGGAATGACAACTGGATTCCGAGGAGTGAAAAGTTCTGCCAACAAGGGTAGAGGGCTCAAATTGGCTTTGGCCTAGCACCCAGTTGGATTCGACACTGTTTCCAATAGTCACATAGTCATTACTCCCAGTACTACTGAGACTGTTGTTGAAACTACCATCAGGGCTCTCGACACTCTGACAAACAAATGATGGAAATTGATTGCATGAAGGTGGGTAATAAGTCTCCCCGAGGACATCATACAACGCCTTCTCGGTGGCTTGGAGGGCGTTGTAATCCTCTAAGGTGGAAGGCGTATCCTCCAAATCCTCTTCCATGAGAATTTCGCTCATGTACTTGAGACAGGCATCAGAGAAATCGTCCACTTTCAGAATATCCCCATCAGAGCTCAACCCAGGATCTGGAAGTGCATCTTGATTTGGATCGGATGTAGGGATGTGAGAAACGACGTAATCAAGCTTTTGACGTGTATCTTGGTACCTGATATTATTGTTGACAGAAATTTGATGGCCCAAAAAGGTTGGCAGTGGTTCATGATTGAATTTGTATAAATCAATCGACTCAGAGTATCCTCCAAAAAGAAGGGCATCCATAATTTCAGCAACCCAACCCCAAAGTGTTTTCCTCACTCTCAAAGAGACAGAATATCAAACAGCTTTAGGACATGAAAGAACGATCAACCCAAAGAACCCCAAATCACCAGAATATCAACAGAAGAGCACAGAACAATCGCTCGAACTACGAGGAAGCAGTAGAGAACACATTGTCAAGCAAAATCACATACAGAGAACAGAGACTGGCATTAAGAAAGCCCCCGAATGCACAAAAATAGATTAGTATGTGCACAAAGGTTCCATTAGAAAAGAAAATAGAAAGAAACTGAGAGATGACCAGGGTAGAAGAGAATTTCACTATGGGAATCAGGAATTTAGGGGAAACGGGTGAGGGTGTTCCCTGCACTGCACGAAAAGCGTAGATAAGGCAAGGCAAGTCAATGAACGGAAATCGCCCTTATAGGGATCGAAAACAGGCTTTTTAGGGATCGAAGCTTCCATGAAATTGCAGTTTTAGTAAATATTCAACCAAAAATTCCCCATCAAAAGGCACAAAGCTGGAAGAAAATTCAAAAAGTTGATAGGTAATCGGGAATACGATGGTCAATTGGATAATTCGATAAAATTAAACACTAGTGAGAGATTAGATTGAGAGCAGAACGCTCAACGGCTAACAAAC